>SKCR01039496.1:0-16014 GCA_019454045.1 Zanthoxylum bungeanum
CACGAGTCAACTCGGAAGTCGCATCACACATCACTTTATGTTGGAAGTCAAGTCACCTTTAAATGATGACTACCAGTCAAGATTCATGATGTGATAGATGGAGAGCATTTAATTCCATTTTTTCCCTCCTGTTTGCAAAGATGATTTTTTGGAAAAAGCTCTATAAATTTTGTGGTAACACTTTTTGCTTAGGTTTTTTGGAAAAAAATACCAAAAAGTGTGTACGATTTGGGTATTAGGTTTTAGAAAACCAAACACATCTCTCTTCTCTCATTCCTCTCCTGGACGAATGTCCTCTCATTTGCTCTCCCTTTTGGCTTGGCCGAATCTTGCAAGAAGATGAAGAAAAATTGTTGTAATTTTTCAAGATGCTAGCACATCCAATGAGTCATTCAAAGTGATAGGGAAACCCATCTATGAGCTTGGAATCAACACTCAAAGCTTGACCTGAAGATCAACATCAGGAGCACAACAAAGGTCTTGACCGAAACTTCAAGGGAAATTTTTTTTGTGTTCAACGCATCGCAAAGCCGATCAAAAGTAGTATTTCCGCTACTTTACTACTTTGTTGTGATTCCACTGTTAATTGCTTATTATGATCTTGGTTTTACCTAAAAAACCCAACCATGGTAATAGGGTTACAACATTGGAACTCCAATTTTCCATATATGAAATAATGTTATTCTTCTAAGTTATAGGAATTCGACCGTATCCAAAACTGACGACATGATATTGACTTTAAGAATAGTTATATAGTATATTATCCCAGTTTTGGTGTTGATTTTTAAGGTCCCAAGATCAAACCAAGACATGAAAAAATGCGTGAATACACCAACGAAGATAGGGGAATACTTACATTGATCGGTTATGTCGATTTGAAGATGAATCATGCCCAAAACGCACTGCCTTTGTAAGCCCACTGCAGCAGTCCATGCTCACTGTCTTGGCAGTTTCGGGTCTCAAAACGAAGCTCCAACTCCATCGGATGAGTCCCGCCTCATGGTTGAACCTCCCTACCACCTTCGCAAGACTTGTAAGTGTGCTAGCACTTGATTTCTCCCATGAGAAACCACTCTTGGCTTCCCTTTGTTCACGCCATTTCTGGTTCCAAACCAGTGAAGATTTTCTTCATTTGGGCGTGAGAGAAGAGAGAAATGAGAGAGAAGAAGTTTTTGTGTTAAGTTAAAAAGATTTACCAAAAATCAATTTATATTTATGCCATAATTTTTATTAAATTAATAATAAAATTATGACACAAAACATGCAATGGCTTAGAGTGTCAAACACTCAAACTCCATGCAATGACATTGAGTGCAATGTACACAATCTACATGCAAAGCATTAGAATGACATGTGTCATGTGGCCCCACACGTTTCCAAATGAAAGTGGGCCCACGTGCACTCACGCGTTCGGGTTCGATATTTCCGAAATACCGAGCTTACGTCGCGACGTTAATTCAATCGAATTTAAATAAATAATTGCGCCTGGCGAAATTATTATTTACGTCGCTAACGAATTAATTCTAAATTAACTCGTTTGCCCGAATTAAAATCTAATTTTAATTCCGCGTCGAAATCTAATTTCATTTAATATATCGAATATATTAATTTATCGATTCAATTCCAAATTAATCGTTCTCTCTCTTTAGACGACATTTTATCCCGGATAAAAATATCTCCGTTATTAATCCTAGATTAATTTTCTCTCTCTCTATTATAATCCCAGATTATTCAAGAGTGCGAGTTTGTGCGTCATCATCGGTGGATTATCGGGAAGCGACCCATGAGATCCCCGGATAATCTGGCAGTAATACGGTCGTCGGAGTATCCGAATCACGTACGTACCAAGTACTACGTTCTACCGATTTACGAGACAAGGTCGACTCCTAGCAAAGCACCAAGTCTACCCAATTCTCCGGACATATCCATTTAAGAATATAAGATCTGTATCAAGCGTAGTATACTAATGTATTGTGCATATCGGCCCAGTATCGGATAATCACGTGCTAGGGCTGGGGCTGGATAAGTGTCTGCCCCGTCCGAAACACATATCGGATGTCTGGTAACTATCTCTATAATCGGATATTCATGACCTGGTCATAATATCACGATTGGATGCGCATCTCTTAAGAGCACTATACCGTATCCTATGTGACATCATCTCCACTATGACTGGAGTGATACTTCCGTCTTGACATCACATCCAATACACTACGATTCTCAATATACCGGCATTGGCGTACACAGAACTAGTTACAGTCCTAGACGACCTCAACTAAAGTATATCGATTGTCGTAAGCATTAGCGATGTAAGTCTCAGGTTAAGACTATACACACCTACCTTGATTTCGCGCCTCCCATAGACACATATTCATAATACCAATGGGATTCCGAGGGGTCTATCCAGAGCGAAGCTGTTTCCCGTACCATCGGTGAAACACGACCTCCTATCGCACTTGCATAAGTATCCAACACTTATATATATGAGAACTATGCCGTTGTGCCCTCACAACGCACACAAGTGCAATACTAGCCTATTCCGCATTATCGATGTCCAGTCTCGATAATACTACGGCTAGGGATATTTAATGATTAATCCTTCGTGGACTGATACTGTCTCATATCATCTCAATCCAGGACTAATCATAGGGACCTCTCTTCATTTATATATCTATGGTGATCTAATCACAAATGATGAGAGTGCAATTTCCTTATTACATAGTTAATTTGCTACAACAACACAATGATCTGTGCAAATAGTGACGCTATGGGTCATATTATCCAACAATCTCCCACTTGGCACATAGCCAGTCACTCGAGTGTCTAACACCCGAACTATGTACAATTCGCTCAAATTGCTGAGGAAAGGTTTTCGTCAGCGGATTTGCTTAATTATCGTCTGACGCGATTTACACGATCATCACATCGCCACGATGTATGATCCGAACGAATCAGATGATATAGAAGTATATATCTGGATCGTCGATGAGACCTTTAATTCCTTAGCTTGTGCTGACGCCTAGCTCAGCTGCTCTAACAGAACTATATCTAATCTAATTAGATTTACTTTCGACCCAAAAGGCTTCTATTGCTGCCTCAGCTGCAGCAATAATCCGCAATCGTTGTTTATTCGGCAACAGTTATCTTGCTAGGAAGATTTCCAGCTCACTGTCCCTGTTATTCAAACTTTATAGTACCGTAGTATTTAATTGTTTGGAAAACTTGCGTAGTGATCCCGTCACTTCAAGTTCTCCATCTCCATAGTTTAAGACAACATCTTTAGTTCTCTCAGATACTAACAGATGTTCTTAACTTCAATCCAGTGACTATCACTTGGATTGACCGATTGTGACTCCATATGCTCGAAGCGTATGAGACACCAATACAAGTACAGTTTAAATGTACAATTTCTCAGAGAGTGTTAACCAACTCCAAATCTATCCCAGTAGATCTTTATTCCTTGAATAAAGGTTGTTACTCTCCACCAGAATTCTACGGAGAATTCTTATGAAGAATATCTATGAAAGCCAAGCTTTCACCAATTGCTTTATGGGAATTTCATTGTCAGTGCCCTCTCCCACTAACCTCCTTATATACACAAGAATTATTTCGTTTTGAGTTAAATCATAAACCATTATGATTATTTCAAAACGTCAGTTCCAAGAACCTTATGCTTGCATTGATCCAAACATGGATCGAATAACCCGCAAACCTTGTTTGTCGGTTATACAAAATCGTCAGGATGTTGTAAACATCCTCCAAAAGGTTTCCTTTTCAGGAAAGCGATTTTGATTTATAACTGACAAATTTCATAAATGAAAATACGCAGTTATCACAAGCATTTCAAAATGGATTTACCATGGCAACAGGTAAAAGGTTGAACCGTTATTAACACAATGTTGATAACGATACCTTTCCGTCAAAAGCCTAGCTTTGTACGTTGGTATGTTGCCATCCATGTATGTCTTCCTTGAAGACGTTTAATGTACCAATAGGCACAATGCTTTGTGGTACAACAACTAGTATCCAAAATAGTCGTTATACATGGAATCCATTTCGGACTCATGGCACTTTGCCATAACAGGGAGTCGATACCTTGTATCACTTCCTCAAAACGTAGTCGGTGGATATACCTTCATAAGATTGACATCTTAATGAGGTTAGATCAGAAACCCATACCCTAGGTTGTTTTCTGACTCTATCCGATCTACCGATTTCTTGTGTATTTGAAGATTAATGGTATAGATTCATCATAGATGAATGTTTGTGTTCCATTAAGGATTTGTGCTTGAATAGTCTTACTATATATTTACTCCGATTTTCATTGAGTATCACTATCCTCCCACTGACCACTGCATATCGGTATTCCTCTCTCAGGAAAACCGCATGGTGAGCAACAATCACATTGTTCTCATGTGGGATTTATAAGTACTATACTTATGGTTTCCCTTAGGATAACCTATATTGGCACTAATCCAATTTGGGTTCTTAGTTTGGTATCATCCAAACTTTATGCCTGGCATACCCAAATTATCAGGAATGAGAAACCTCGTTTCTTTCCTGTTCATATCCTATATGAATCTGTCAAACAGATTTATATGGAACCTTATTCTAAATAAGTTTTGCACTGTTAATACATATCCTGTTGAAGGAAATGTAGCTCAGAGCGACTCGTGATAAACCTTATCATGTCCAACAAAATTCGGTTTTTAGTTTGGACACACCGTCAACTGACGTGTCTCGGGAGGAGTCCTCATCTGAAAGAATACTATACTCTTTCATGTATATTTGAAACTTACTGCTTAAGTATTTTCCATTATGGTCTTACCGTGGCGGAATAATACTATAGCCGATCTGTTTTTCTATTCGTGTCGAAACTCTAATGTTTCCGATTTGTGTTCTTCAAAAGAAACACATAACCATAACGTGATGCTACATCCGTTAAGGTCACGAAATATTCATGTTCACATCTAGCCTAGCTAGATATGGGCCCACTTACTTCACCATGAATAGGGCTAACAGATCGGTGGCCTTTTACTATTACCAAGTAAATAGTATTTAGGTACTTAACCTAATAAACTAGATTCGCAGACCTTATTTGAATAGTCAAATCAGTCCTAGTACCCACTCTTCAAAAGTGTGGATATACGAGTCTCGTTTAATTGTGTCCTAGACAACAATGCCACAAATAAGTCTCTATTGATCAAATCAATTTGAGCTATTTATTGTCATTTATATGTTTGAGATTTTATTTATATTCAAAATATAAATTATGTTATTTACATCTAATGTATTTATCTCAGTATCATCTTTATATAATGAAACACTTTAGTGTTCTAGAATATAAAGGTTTTATCCGCATCGGATTAAACACTGATATAGAGATAATGTCTCTAGTCAAACTAGTTACATTATAACATTTCCTAATTTAAGTACATACCCAAAGGGTAGTTCCTAAACTTAGGTATCTACGGTCGAAACACGACTTTCGTCCCGTTTCCAATTCGCAGAGAAATCTCGGCTTGAAGCCAGTATCCAGCTCACAGCGGATTCTGAACGTCAATACATATATGTATTATGTACCACACTAAGTATTTAAAATCCAATTTTAATACTAGTAGTAAACATAACTTTGACAAATTTTTTAAAGTTAGAGCCTCTCCCTATCTTTAATTCCTTCGTGTCTTCCATATCCAAATGGTAGTCACTTTGGGATATGTCAATTACCTTTTCATATTTCACAAACCTTTGGCCAAGCCTTGGGTTTTGAATATCGAAATGATGTGCACCTTGTGCTACATGCCCAATTGCAAACTTTGACTTTTCTCCACTAGAATAGTCAATTAATTCTCCAAGAATTATTAATTGCAATTTTAATACTTTTAAATCTAAAGATAGATTTATTGTAAGTATATTAATTAAGCACTAAAGTCATCATCACATAAATCTTCCAAAGACTTTATGCTCTACTATTTGCTTAATTATGGGCTTAGTCATAATAAGTTATTTTATCAAATAAATTAACCTATTATTAATTCCAATTGAAAATTAAATCATTTAAAAAATTTAATCCAAGGATTATATATTTTAAATATTCAACCTTTCAATTCTTTCTTGATTTCAATAGTCCAACTATTTAATCAATTTTATAAGGTACTATTTATTATAATGATTACAATAATCCAATTATTTAATCAACTATAATTTTAATATTGATTACTATAATCCAATTATAAAATCAACTATCATTTTAATTCAATTATATTGATTACTATAATCCAATTATAAAATCAACTATATATTGAATGAGTTTGTATATAGTCCAACTATATATATATTTTTAAACAACATAAAATATTAGTCCAACTAATACTTTTGATTAATATGACGAGTAAAATATAGATGAGCGCGTTTAGCGAGTATTCGAACGAATGTTGCAAATTCAATACTTGCCTCCCACTATTTTTCGTCGAGCCTCTAACCCTCTGTCGAGTACTCGGGAAACCGTGTTTCCTAGTGGGCTAGGATCCCGTTAAATATCACACAATCTTGACTTTGGCCAACAAATTGTATGATAATTAACTAGGTAGATCTCTAAGATCAATTGGATCTAATCCAACTCCTAGATCCAGTAGGTGGACATCCAAGTCCTAAACATATATCTTATATATGCCTATATATCCAATATATACCCTAACCTTTTTCCTCTGAATCAACTAGGCCTTGGCTTTGGCACAACAAACCTAGTGATCCCAGTCAAGCGCGGACCCATTGACATGGAAGCTTCGTAATCAATGTCAATGGACAAGAAGTGGTCTTGACTTTGGCCAACAAACCACAACTTGGACACGACACCCCGATATGGAACAAAGCCTCGTGATTAAAACACATCTTCGAAGGACAAGGGCTTGACTTTGGCCAACAACCCCTGCCAATCTCGGATCTTGAGTAAGAATCACTCAATGGAAGGAAATAAACGCTTGATATTTAACGAGGGTTTTTTGCGTGCAAATTGGCTACCAATTTAATTATCTTTGTTAAGGTCTCATCATCATACACCCTTAAACATGCATTCTAAATACATAATAAAGCGAGTATGAAAATAAATAATAATGATATGCGGATGGATACTTAACACATTGATCCTAGATCAAATCTCTCCCTTTCTCACTCAAGCTAGCACTAGTATTACTTCTTACCCGTTACACTACACTTCTAAAGAAACCTCATATACATAGAGGGGAATATGTGAGAAGAGAATACAAAGAGAATAGAGGTGATAAGGCTGGACACGCAGGTCCAATTTAATAAATCGAATTTATTACAACAATTTCTAAAATTGCCCACCCGTCTAATATCCATCCGATATTCATTATTCATTCAACACACAACCACGTATTCACACACATAAGCATGCTATCAATCAATCTAATCAAATTAATTAATCTGATAATTAAGTGATCATCCAATGTTCAAACAACGATTTGATTTTGTTCGAGTCAAACTCGTTTTTTGCGAATAAGTACTTAAAGTACGAATTCATGAATTAAATTAAACTACATCATTAAATCTAATTTAACATGTATTTAATACTAATTCATTATTCAATTCCAAATTAAATATTACACTTTTATTCAATAAACCTTTTCGATTTAAATTCCAAATTTAGTCGTAACGCGTCTCAAAGACCGATTAACGTCCAACGTCAATTCAATTAAAGTCCAATGGGCTTTTGATTGATTTCTTAAGGCGTGGACTTTTGGTCAACTCGGGTCAAACCGATAACCAAAGTCCAATCCGGGATTTACCCCATAAGCCATAATAATCATCAATCTTGGCCCATTAGGCCCAATTGAACTTTAAAGGTTCATTAGTCGCAATTGGGCTTTATGGTTAAGGTTTTGGGCCCAATTGGATCCAATCCACTTGGCCTAAACCAAACTTGATAAATCAAGCCCAAAAGGCCCAATTACAACAATTCAAGCCCAAATCCAATTTAAGCCTAAATAATTAAATTACACACTAATCCAATTACGCAATTTAATTACCTAAAGTGCATTATATGATTAATCGACTAAATCAATATTTCCGAAGCACCAAATTAGTCCAATTAATCATGCTTAATTCATTATCATATGTCCAACACACAAATTGAAAATCAAACCCATAACATGCTTTAATGCTCTCGGCCAAGGAAGGTTATTTTGTCTGATTTGAATTCAATCCTATTAATTAAGCAATCGACAACGTATTAACTTCCCGAATGATTTCATAGACATCCAATGTTACAAAATCAAAAAACCAAGACATTAGGGCATTACACACATTCGGCCATGGTAAGGATTTTGGGGTTTTTGTCCAATTCGAAATCCAATCCAATTCGATTCAAATTAACGTCAACCTAATCGATTCTAACTCATCAAATGAATCAAAATCAAAAATCCAAGATCCAAAAAATCAAAAACCATTCGGCCAAGGCATTAATTTTGGGGAAAATAATTCCAAATCATTTTTCATCAAATTAGTCCAACCAAAATGAATTTAAACATGTTATAAGCATACTCAAACAAGCAATTTATTCAAATCATGCTCAAATCACATTTCCCAAATTTTAAACCCTACAAATTTCATGCTTGCAACATTAGCTCATGATGCCATTGTTGAGTTTTTAAGGTCCCAAGATCAAACCAAGACATGAAAACATGCGTGAATACACCAACGAAGATAGCGGAATACTTACATTGATTGATCGGTTATGTCGATTTGAAGATGAATCATGCCCAAAACGCACTGCCTTTGTAAGCCCACTGCAGCAGTCCATGCTCACTGTCTTGGCAGTTTCGGGTCTCAAAACGAAGCTCCAAACTCCATCGGATGAGTCCCGCCTCATGGTTGAACCTCCCTACCACCTTCGCAAGACTTGTAAGTGTGCTAGCACTTGATTTCTCACCATGAGAACCACTCTTGGCTTCCCTTTGTTCACGCCATTTCTGGTTCCAAACCAGTGAAGATTTTCTTCATTTGGGCGTGAGAGAAGAGAAATGAGAGAGAAGAAGTTTTTGTGTTAAGTTAAAAAGATTTACCAAAAATCAATTTATATTTATGCCATAATTTTTATTAAATTAATAATAAAATTATGACACAAACATGCAATGGCTTAGAGTGTCAAACACTCAAACTCCATGCAATGACATTGAGTGCAATGTACACAATCTACATGCAAAGCATTAGAATGACATGTGTCATGTGGGCCCCACACGTTTCCAAATGAAAGTGGGCCCACATGCACTCACGCGTTCGGGTTCGATATTTCTGAAATACCGAGCTTACGTCGCGACGTTAATTCAATCGAATTTAAATAAATAATTACGCCTGGCGAAATTATTATTTACGTCGCTAACGAATTAATTCTAAATTAACTCGTTTGCCCGAATTAAAATCTAATTTTAATTCCGCGTCGAAATCTAATTTCATTTAATATATCGAATATATTAATTTATCGATCAATTCCAATTTAATCGTTCTCTCTCTTTAGACGACATTTTATCCCGGATAAAATATCTCCGTTATTAATCCTAGATTAATTTTCTCTCTCCTATTATAATCCCAGATTATTCAAGAGTGCGAGTTGTGCGTCATCGGTGGATTATCGGGAAGCGACCCATGAGATCCCCGGATAATCTGGCAGTAAATACGGTCGTCGGAGTATCCGAATCACCTACGTACCAAGTACTACGTTTCTACCGATTTACGAGACAAGGTCG
Source organism: Zanthoxylum bungeanum (assembly GCA_019454045.1). NCBI lineage: Eukaryota > Viridiplantae > Streptophyta > Magnoliopsida > Sapindales > Rutaceae > Zanthoxylum > Zanthoxylum bungeanum. Next base: position 9,765 of record SKCR01039496.1, read on the forward strand.
ACTCCTAGCAAAGCACCAAGTCTACCCAATTCTCCGGACATATCCATTTAAGAATATTAAGATCTGTATCAAGCGTAGTATACTAATGTATTGTGCATATCGGCCCAGTATAGGATAATCACGTGCTAGGGCTGGGGCTGGATAAGTGTCTGCCCCGTCCGAAACACATATCGGATGTCTGGTAACTAGTCTCTATAATCGGATATTCATGACCTGGTCATAATCACGATTGGATGCGCATCTCTTAAGAGCACTAATACCGTATCCTATGTGACATCATCTCCACTATGACTGGAGTGATACTTCCGTCTTGACATCACATCCAATACACTACGATTCTCAATATACCCGGCATTGGCGTACACAGAACTAGTTACAGTCCTAGACGACCTCAACTAAAGTATATCGATTGTCGTAAGCATTAGCGATGTAAGTCTCAGGTTAAGACTATACACACCTACCTTGATTTCGGCCTCCCATAGACACATATTCATAATACCAATGGGATTCCGAGGGGTCTATCCAGAGCGAAGCTGTTTCCCGTACCATCGGTGAAACACGACCTCCTATCGCACTTGCATAAGTATCCACACTTATATATATGAGAACTATGCCGTTGTGCCCTCACAACGCACACAAGTGCAATACTAGCCTATTCCGCATTATCGATGTCCAGTCTCGATAATACTACTACGGCTAGGGATATTTAATGATTAATCCTTCGTGGACTGATACTGTCTCATATCATCTCAATCCAGGAACTAATCATAAGGACTCTCTTCATTTATATATCTATGGTGATCTAATCACAAATGATGAGAGTGCAATTTCCTTATTACATAGTTAATTTGCTACAACAACACAATGATCTGTGCAAATAGTGACGCTATGGGTCATATTATCCAACATTTGAACCCAACCCGTGTCTAGTATTACTACATGACTATTCTAAGGACGATGTCATTGTGAATTATTTATATATCAATCTAATGCATAATGACATTACCATTAACAAGGTTTGAAATAAAAATGTAGTTGTTTTATTAATAAATAATAAAATATAATATACAATATATTATTTGGATTGGCGCTTCAAGCACCAACTCCAATAGACTCCCACTTTCTTAATGCCAATCTAGATGGTACCAAAGTCTCATCTCCTCCAAATGTTTATCGAATAACTTAGGAGGTAAGGCCTTAGTAAGAAGGTCTACTATGTTGTCTTGTCCTGAAACCTTAAAGACCATTACATATCTTCGCTCAATGATCTCTCTAATCATGTGATATTTTCTTTCGACATGTTTAGACTTGGAATGCGCTCTCGGCTCCTTAGCCAGTGCAATGGCTCTGCTATTATCATAGTATAGTGGGATCGAATCTGTAATATTTTTCACAATACCTAATTATGTGATAAAATTTATAATCCAAATAGCTTCTTTAGCAGCTTTCGAAGCCGCTATAAATTTCACCTCAGTGGGGGAATCAGCTATTAAGCCTTGCTTTGAACATCGCTGACTAACTACACTACCATTAAGGGTAAATATGTATCCAGATGTAGGCTTTCTATCATCTTGATCTCTCTGGAGGTCGGAGTCTGTATAACCCTTAACTTGTAGCTCATCTTCTCCATATATGAGAAACTTATCCTTAATGCCCTTAAGATATTAGAAGATATGTTTCACGGTTGTCCAATGATCATTATTTGGATTAGATTTATATATAAAACTAATGCCAAAAATGATAAGAGGTCTTGTACATAGCATAACATACTTAATGCTTACAAGAAGCATATAGCAAGTTAGACATTCAATCTCTCTCTTTCTCAGTCTGAGGTGTCATTTTCTTCAAAAGATGTATGCCATATCAAAAAGGTACATTTACTGTATTGTAGTTAGTAAAATCACACCATTCTAATATTTTATCTATGTACGTGGATTCCGACAACCCTATAAACTTCCTAACTTTATCTCAGTAGATCCTTATACCCAGTATATAAGAACTTCACCCATGTCTTTCATGTAGAAGTTTTTACAAAGGTAGGCTTTCAATCTTTGCATCAATCCTATATCATTTCTAATGATAAGGATATCGTCTACATACAAAACAAGGAATACTATTGTGGGAACACAGAAACTGGGCGACGCATGCTGTTCCGGGCTCGCGGCCTGGTAGGGAGTATGGAGTAGCCTACGAGGGACTAAACCGGAGAATAATGGAGTCGCCACCCGGTGTGAACCGGGACAAAGATTTAAGGTCGCACTCACCCCTCGCAAGGGAAGTCCTCAAACCGTTGGGTTCGGAATGGTCCCTTACTTATGCCACTTGTAATAAAATGATTTATGCAATAATCTTACCAAGCCTAAGAAACATATTTCCTAGGATAATTTACTCATAAGTGCGCATGCATAGGTACATAGCTCATATCTAAGTTTACATATAACACATTTTTCATGTTTGCATACAACCTATTTGTATATAATCTATGTCCGAATTCATGCATAAAGATATATTGACATACGAAAGACATACAATCTTACATTGGTAGGCACAGAAGTGCAAACACATAGCATTCATACAAGCATGCATATTAGGGAAAGAAACTTAAGCGCATAATAGAAATAGATAACTAAAGAGGTAATACAAATGCATAAGGTAAAAATAGATAACTATATGCTAAGATAGACCTGTCGTGATGTGATGTAGGAGGACCTGTTTACCGTGGGTGTTCATGCAGCGTTCGTATAAGCGTTCGAATGGTAAACAGAAGGTTCACGTTCGTATAGCGTTTGATAACGCGTTCGAACGGGACCAGATAGAAAACATGCGTTCGTGTGGAGTTCTGAAATGCGTTCGAACGGGGTTACAGCAACGACCTCCAAAATGCAGTAAACAACATGACACATACATGAACGCATGAATAGATGACATCTAATAAATAATAACGGGCTAAAAGCGCGGCAAAGCATCGTGGAAAAGGATTTTAACCTCTCAAAACAGAGCACCTTTAATCGCACTTACTAAGTCCATGCGCAATCACCACAATACATATATAAAAAGTAAAGACCATGATATCGGACTTCGTATACCCGATTGAACACATCTTACATTCAACCGAATATACATCAATCGGCGCGGCGAAGCATCGTGGTAAAGGGTTTTAACCCCTCAAAATAGGGGACCTTTAATCCAACTTACTAAGCCCATGCGCTCGATCACATCATCCATATAAAAAATAACATAAATAATATCGGACTTCGTATACCCGATTGAACACATCTTACATTCAACCGAAAATACATCAACCGGCGCGGCAAAGCATCGTGGTAAAGGATTTTAACCCCTTAAAATAGGGAACTTTAATCCAACTTACTAAGCCCATGCACTCGATCACATCATACATTTAAAAATAACATAAATAATATCAGACTTCGTATACTCGATTGAACACATCTTACATTCAACCGAATATACATCAACCGGCGCGACAAAACATCGTGGTAAAGGATTTTAACCCCTCAAAATATGGGACCTTTAATCCAACTTACTAAGCCAATGCGCTCAATCACATCATACATATAAAAATAACATAAATAATATCGGACTTCGTATACCCAATTGAACACATCATACATTCAACCGAATATACATCAACCGGCGCGGCAAAACATCGTGGTAAATGATTTTAACCCCTCAAAATAGGGGACCTTTAATCCAACTTACTAAGCCCATGCGCTCGATCACATCATGCATATAAAAAGTAACATAAATAATATCGGACTTCGTATACCCGATTGAACACATCTTACATTCAACCGAATATACATCAACCGGCGCGACAAAGCATCGTGGTAAAGGATTTTAACCCCTCAAAATAGGGGACCTTTAATCCAACTTACTAAGCCTATGTGCTCGATCACATCATACATATACAAATAACATGCGGAAATCAAGTAGCGAATAATGAACAAATCAAAACAACATAAAATAAAATATGCGCCGTTTACTCAAGTGGTACGTGGAGTTGTATCCCGAGTACAGATCATACTACCGTCCATTCATAATCGGCTATGAAATTTATGTCCGGGCTTCTATCCTATATACCACAAGAGGTGACAAACGTTTTATTTTATTCAAGGGCCACAATATACTGTAGAGTTTCAATCAAGTCCCAAGGATCACAAACATGCATAAAAACGAGTTGAATACACAAAAGAGTAAGGCGGAATACATAGTCACATTGATGGGTTTGATGCTAGGAAGAACAAGTTGCGGTTTTGCCTCCCTCCAAGCTCGGTTTTGGACTCCATTGAGCTACTGTGATGTCCGGTTGGGGCTGTTTTGATGCCTTCTAAATTCGGCCATTGATGACTCCATGGAAGCTCAAAGCTTCAAGCTCCAAAAATAAATCCAAGCTCACAAATTTGTTTCCCTATCACCATAATATAACCCATGTGTGTGCTAGCACTACCCTTCATCAATTTGCTTCTCAAAATTTCGGTGAAACCAGAAAATTTTTGGAGAAGAAATCGGCTTTGAAACCGTGAAGAAAAGAAGAGAAAGAGAGGGAGAGGAAGAGATGCGTAAGTGGTGAGAGAGAGAGAGAAAATGATTCTTGGTTTATATATTTATTTTATTTTCCAAAAACAAAAACAAATATATATAAATCATTTTTCATATATATATATATATCAAAAGTCAAAAAGTAAAAGTTTATTAATGCTTTTTCCAACAACCATATCACTTCTACTTTTTACTTTAAGTCACATCACATCACTTTAATAAAGTGACATGTTGTCAAGTCACATCACTCAAAGTGACAATTGATTTGACGCATGATGTGACTAACGATTTGACGCTTGATGTGACTTGCGTGCCGCGCTCGAATTCGAAATGCGAATGCGCTCGCAATCACTCTCGGGCTCAGGTTCGCTAATTCCAAATTAACGAATTTTCTGTCGCGTCGTAATTAAATGATTACGCCTAACAAAATCACTATTCACGTCGCTAACGAATTAATTCTAAATTAATTCGTTCGCCCGAATTAAAATCTAATTTTAATTCCGCTTCGAAATCCAATTTCTTATAATATATCGAATATATTATTTTATCGATTAATTCAAAATTATCGTTCTCTCTCTTTAATTAATATTTTATCCCAGATAAAATATCTCCGCAATTAATCCCAGATTAATTTTCTCTCTCTTCTAATTAATCCTAGATTAATTAAAGTGCGAGTTATACATCATCGGTGAATCTTCAGGAAGCGACCCATGAGATCTCCGGATATGTTGGCAGTAAATACGATCGTCGGATTATCCGAACACGCAAGCACCTCGTACTACGTTTATACCGATTTACAAGACAAGGTTGGCTTCTAGCAAAACGCCATGCCTACCCAATTCTCCAGAAATATTCTTACAGGAATATATAGATCTGTATCAAGCGTAGTATACCGTAGTATGTACATATCGGCCCAGTATCGGATAGTCACGTGCTAGGGCTGGGGCTGGATAAGTGTCTGCCCCGTCCGAAGAACATGTCGGATGTCTGGTAACTAGTCTCTATAATCGGATATGCATGACCTAGTCATAACATCCCGATGGTTGCGCAACACTTAAGAGCACTAGTACCGTATCCTGCGTGACATCATCTCCAATATGACTGAAGTGATACTTCCGTCTTGACATCACACCCAATACACTACGACTCTCTGATAAACCCAGAAGTGGAGTACGCAGAACCGGTTAAGCCCTGTACCACCAAGACCAAAGTCTATCGATTATCGTAAGTATTAGCGATGTAAGTCTCAGGTTAAGACTATACACACCTACCTTGATTTCGGCCTCCCATAGACACATAGTCATAATACCAATGGGATTCTGAGGGGTCTATCCAGAGCGAAGCTGTTTCCCGTACCATCGGTGAAACACGACCTCCTATCGCACTTGCATAAGTATCCAATACTTATATATATGAGAACTATGCCGTTGTGCCCTCACAACGCGCACAAGTGCAATACTAGCCTATTCCGCATTATTGATGTCCTGTCTCGATAATACTCCGGCTAGGGATATTTAATGATTAAATCTTCGTGGACTAATACTGTCTCATATCATCTCAATCCAGGAACTAATCATATGTACCTCTTGTGGGACAAAATGACCCATAGCGTCACTATTTGCACAGATCATTGTGTTGTTGTAGCAAATTAACTATGTGACAAGGAAATTGCACTCTCATCATTTGTGAT
>SKCR01039497.1:0-16058 GCA_019454045.1 Zanthoxylum bungeanum
CAGTTGAGCTCGTACCTTTGTATTATGACAATAATGGGGCTATAGCGCAGGCTAAGGAACCGCAGTCTCATCAACGATCCAAGCATGTACATCAACATTTCCATTTGATTCGTGAGGTCATACATCGTGGCGATGTGAAGATCGAAAATATCTCTTCAAATGAAAACATTGCAGATCCGCTGACGAAAGCTATTTCTCAGCAAAAGTTTGAGCATCATGTACATAGTTCAGGTGTTAGATACTTGAGTGATTGGCTATGAGCCAAGTGGGAGATTGTTGGACAATTATGACCCATAGCATCACTATTTATAAAAGACATTGTGGTTTTTGTACAAATTAACTATGTGACAAAGGAATTGTTATTTTATCATTTTGTAATTGGATTACTTGAATATATATAAATGATAAAAGTCCTTATGATTAATTCTGGATTAATAAGATATGAGACAATATTAATCCATGAATGGTTTAATCATTAAATATCCTTAGTCATAGTATTATCGACACTGGACATCGATAATGTGGAATACACTAGTATTACACTTGTGTGAGTTATAGAAGCTTAATGACATACTTCTTATATATTTAAGTATATGATACTTATGCAAGTGTGATAGGAGGTTCTGTTAGCCGTTGGATCGGGAACAACTTCACTCTGGATAGACCCATCGGAATCTCATTTGTAGTATGACTATGTGTCTATGGGAATCCGAATCAGGGTAGTTGTATGTGGTCTTAACCTGAGACTTGCATCGCTAATACTTGTGACAATTAGTACGCTTTGGTTTTGGTCATTCGGGGCTTTAACAGGTTCTGTGTATGCCTCTTCTGGGTTACTGAGAATCGTAGTGTATTAGGTGTGATGTGAAGATGGAAGTATCACTTTAGTCTTATAGAGATGATGATCACGCAAGGATACATAACTAGTACTCTCAAATGCTACAGCTATCGGGATAGTATGACTATGTCATGATTATCCAAATAAAGAGACTAGTTGTTAGTGATCCGATATATGCTTCGTACGAGGCAGACACAATTCCAGCCTCAGGCCTAGCATGTGACATTCGATACTGGATAGTAATACGTAATACATAGTATACTATGCCTGATATAGATTATATATTATTCATTGAATATTTCTGGAGAATTGGGTAGGCACGATACTTTGCTAGAAGCCAACTATGTCTTGTAAATCGGTAAGAACGTGGTACGGGGTAGGCACGTGTTCGGATGGTACGATAACAGTATTTACTGCCAACATATCCAGGGAACTCTTGGGTCGCTTCCCAAAGATTCACCGATGACATTTGTCTCGAACAAAATTAATCTAGGATTAATTATGAGAGACAGAAAATTAATCTGGGATTAATTGTGGCAAGAATTTATCTGGGATAAAATTCATATAGAAGAGACAATGCGATTAATTTAAAATTAATCTATTTAATAATATATTAGATATATTAATTGAAATCGGATTTCAATGCGGAATTAAAATTAGATTTTAATTCGGGTGAACGAATTAATTTAGAATTAATTCGCAAGCGACTTTCGTAATAATTTTGCTAGGCATTATTATTTAATTAAATTGGATTTAATTACCTCGCGACGGAAAATTCGTTTAGTTTGGAATTTAACGAACCCGGGCCCAAGCGAAGTTGCGTGTTGAGTTAGCCGACTTCAATTTGGAATTTAAAAGTGGTGGGACCCATTTCACTTACATCAACTTGTTGGACATGTGATGGAAGTGGTTAGGCTTGAATTATGGATTTTATTTGTTGGCAAGTAAGGCTTGACTTTACTTATAAAATACTCAAACCAAATCCAACACACAAACTTTGTACATAAAGCAAGTCAACTTTGGAAATAAGACACAATTCACTATTCACATCATTCCTTCTTCTTCACCAAATTGTCGTGACTATCTCTCTCTCCCATGGAATTTTTGTTGCAAAAATTCTAGCAAGCTAGTACTTAAAGAGCAAATGAAGGTGATAGGGAAACTCATCATTGAGTTTGGAACACAACACAAAGCTTGGAGCTTTCCACAAACATCAAAGAGTTTCAAATTCTCATCCGTTCATTGTAAGTAATTTTCCGCAACTTACTTTATTTTATTCACACAATATCATGACTTAGAGACCTTGGGCATGTCTAGGACACTAACAGGTACCATAGATCCGTACTCCCGACTATAGATTTGTGGCTTGGGGACGGCGATACGTAATGCCCCAAGACCACAAGATTTCAAGACTAGGGAGACGGCAATACGTAACGCCCGTAGACATAGTTCAGGGATACATAATGCCCGTAGTGTCATGTTTTGGGAGACGACGATACGTAACGCTCCAATGTCATGGATTTGTACTTATGGCTCTAGTTAGGCGTATGGGGGGACGACGATACGTAACGCCCCTAGGCATCACATTTTCAGCAGACTTTAAGATAAAGATTTTCCGAAAACACAGTTTCAGAGACAACTTTTACAGAAAAGATGATTTCAGGAAAGAGTTTTCACGAGATATTGTTTTACAAGAGCTTTCAGAAATTTCAGACAAAAGTAGTTTTCAAAAAAGATTTCCAGAAAGAAAGTTGTTTCAAATGAGAAAAGTGATTTCAAAAAAAGTGACTATAGATAAATTTGGTTTTATAACCATGGATCTTTCAAAAAGCATTTAAGTTCTTATTTTATTTTTACTGTCCACTCTCTTAGATCGTCAAACGATCTAACCCCCCACTCCCAGCTTCTTTGTTTTGCAGGTTTACCCGGAGGACAAGCTCAGGAGGATGGATACTGATGGCAGTCACTAGGGTTCTAGGTCCACCAGGTCAAGTCAAAAGAGAGTTCAGTTCAGTCAGAGTCAGGAAATGTAATGTATCATATGTGTTATATAGTAAAGATTATTTATATGTAATGCATTATAAGTGTTCATTGTCTTAGTTGTAATTTGTAGTAAAATTGAGTACTTAGTATGAAAAATATTGTGCATTTATGTTGATGAGTTTGGAATTGGTCCTATGCATAAGTTTATATATGAAATGAGATTAGCAGTTGTAAAAGAGTATGAGGCTCAGGGGGATAGGACAGCTTATTTCCTGCCGGTAACATCTCAGGATTGGGGATGTTATAAAAATTATATCAGAGCGCGGTCTAGGGAGTCAATGACTGCAGGGCTAGAGTGCTGGGTATTATATACGTAATTTTCCTAGGTTACTAGTATGTGAGGCACTACCTCTCCAGTATCCGATCCTCGAGTGCGTACTCAAAGTTCTATAGATAGGTTAGTAAGAATTCCTGAAATATTCAAAATATTCTTCCTTATGAAGTAACTATAATCTTTGAAAATCCTTCCGTAGTTACCCTGGTTCATTTTCGAAATGTCCAAGGCAAGTTATGAAGATATACAGTAAAATTCTAAGAATATTCACCCTTGAAAGTAGAAAGAGAAAGAGAAAGCTAGAAAGAAAAGTAAGGAATGATACATAGATGTTCCAATAACCAGAGACATTAAGTGGAAAAGATACAAAAATAGAGGATAAAGAGAACACTAGAACTTGTCGTAGTAAAAGGAATATAGCAAGCTTGAGTAAGAGTAAGAGTGCTAAATAGACCTATGTAAGGTTTCCTCTCTTTCGTGAGATTCCTTCATTCCTTAGGGAGTTCCTTCAAGTCAAACCAATAGCCTTTGAATACCCAGGTATTGATAGCAAGTTCTGTGAATAGTAAATGATAGTCAGAAGCATAAGAGAGGTAAGAAATCAAAATTGGGCATGAGAGTCCCTGAAAGACTAAAAATGCCAATAAGGGAGAAGAAATTATATAACCTCAAACCCAAGACCTCAAGCGAGCAAATATAGGTTGTAACCATAGATGATTGGTTACCTAACCTTAAGAAACTCGACATAGATACGGCCCTAAGCTACCCAGATCCTCACACTCTAGTAATACCGATTGAAGAAATTATCCTGAAGGAGTCTATCCCATACCTATCTTACATGAGTAATAGACTGTATTAGGACATAGTGTACCAAATCGAGGACAAAGATATCCATCGAAATAAAAAAGCTTGTCCAAGCCTTTACCATCATAGATATTGATAACCGTAAAGAAGCTCGATGAAAGTTTATCCTATAATAAAAACATGAGGCATTGAAAGGTAGATCACCCAGAAAAGGTCTAATGAAATTTTTGAACTTAGAAAGAATTGACTCTAACATAGTTCAAGAATATAGACAAGTCAACATGAGACTTACAGCACCCGTAGAAGTCCACATAATAGACCAAACGTGGTTCAATCCATCGATGAGACCAATGCCAGTAGAAATTCGTTAAAGATTAAAAAGACAAACCTATAGGATTGAACATATTCAGGGTTTAACAATAGTACTACTATGAACAACAATATTAAAATATATAACAGTAGCCCATAGGAAGAGAATATAATAGAAGTTTAGGAAGAAGCCTAAAAGAATGACCTGGCACTAGCCTCAGCAGCACCGTTTATAGCCAATAGATATGTTAATGGGATATTAAATGGAGATGCGGAAAGTAATAAACATGTTCAGTATGTATAGTAACATAGATAATATAGTTTGAAAACAGAAAAGATAGTGGAAACCTCAGAATATGTGGCAAAAGTTATGGAACCCTAAGACATGTAGTTGTCGACCCAGGACCTGGCAGAGTGAATGAAAAATCTTCCTTCCAGTAGCTCAACTCTAGTCCATATCATGGCCCCGCGAAATTACAATCAGGTCCCTATCATTGGTATTTCTTAGAAATTCATATTTTTGAAGCTCTTCTGATGTAAATTACAAAACGTATTCAACATTACGTTGTTCGTCTAAAAAAATGAGTCTGATGGTTTAAGAATCAACTCAATCGAAGTTCGTTTGCTATCTTTATAGTCGGAACAATAAATTTTTACGCGTATAACGGTAATAATAAAAATCACTTAATCGGTTCTCGAAACCACACTTTTTCCAATGCGAAAAATCTTCACTTTAAAATATTTCGATCTATTTTCCAAACATAAACTCTTATTTTCAAATAGCATCTCGTTCCGAATTCCAAACTTCAATTCAAAAATCTTTTAGAACCGTTCCAAAAATATTCGGGATATTATATTCTCCCCACCTTATAAAAATTCAGTCCTTGAAATTTTCTCATCCTTACGTCAAATCATTCGAAACCAAACTCAAGTACGTTATAATCTTACCCGTATTCTGGAATTCCTCACTTAACACTTTTTTAAAAGTCATGTATTTCATACTTCAGTACAAATTATACTATTTGAAAACAAAACACTTCAAATCATACATTTTATTCCAATAACACATAAAACTTATCATCTCAATTAATAGCCATTCAAAGAATTACACTTAAACTATTTCACACTCATCCATCAATAGAAAAAGAAAGTCGAACACGAATTCTATACAGCCAATCACATACATCATCTGAAATGAGGAACATAGCACATGTTTTTTACACGCAATACAATACAATATCAAAATAGAAACTTAACACGAATTTCATACTATATATTTCTTCCACAATACAAAATAGAACTCATTCATTTCACATCAGGTCATTCTATATCATATCTATAAACATCGTCGATATCAAAATTTAAATACGTACATATCTCATCGCACATACAATTTGTATGGCTAATAACATACGATAATAACAGAAAATATATCAACATTTACCGCCCATTTTACTGAATATTTTGTAAGTTTCTCGAGTCTTGTGAGTATTTAATGTGTTTTTTATTATTTTTCAGATGTAAATAACATCGAGACTTGATGGCATCAACTCAAGACTAAAATGATGAATTCTAGAACATATAAGGGCAAAATGGGAATTTTACTTCATGACGCATCGTGACACAAAGAATCTGCGTGTCGCAACTTGTGGCAAAACAAAATGTGGCAAACCAGTATAATGTACGCATCGCGATGCTAATGACTTAGTTTGTCGCAACTCCTACTCAATCATGCACCGAATGTTGGACAAAATGACCCATAGCGTCACTATTTGCACAGATCATTGTGTTGTTGTAGCAAATTAACTATGTAACAAGGAAATTGCACTCTCGTCGTTTGTGATTAGATCACCTTAGATATATAAATGAAGAGAGGTCCCTATGATTAGTTCCTGGATTGAGATGATATGAGACAGTATCAGTCCGCGAAGGATTAATCATTAAATATCCCTAGCCGTAGTATTATCGAGACTGGACATCGATAATGCGGAATAGGCTAGTATTGCACTTGTGCGCGTTGTGAGGGCACAACAGCATAGTTCTCATATATATAAGTATTGGATACTTGTGCAAGTGCGATAGGAGGTCGTGTTTCACCGATGGTACGGGAAACAGCTTCGCTCTGGATAGACCCTTCGGAATCCCATTGGTATTATGACTAGGTGTCTATGGGAGGCCGAAATCAAGGTAGGTGTGTATAGTCTTAACCTGAGACTTACATCGCTAATACTTACGACAATCGGTAAACTTTGGTTTTGGTGGTGGGGGATCTTAACTGGTTCTGTGTTCACCTCTTCTGGGTTTATCAGGAATCGTAGTGTATTGGATGTGATGTCAAGACGGAAGTGTCACTCCAGTCATAATGGAGATGATGTCACGCAGGATACGGTATTAGTTCTCTTTTAGTGATGCGCATCCAATCGTGATATTATGACCAGTCATGAATATCCGATTATAGAGACTAGTTACCAGACATCCGATATGTGTTTCGGACGGGGCAGACACTTATCCAGCCCCAGCCCAGCCCTAGCACGTGATTATCCGATACTGGGCCAATATGCACAATACAACTGTATACTACGCTTGATACAGATCTAGATTTCTTTGATGAATATGTCCGGAGAACCTGGGAAGACTTGGTGCTTTGCTAGGAGTCGACCTTGTCTCGTAAATCGGTAGAACGTAGTACTTGGTACGTACGTGATTCGGATACTCCGACGACCGTATTTACTGCCAGATTATCCGGGGATCTCATGGGTCGCTTCCCGATAATCCACCGATGACGCACAACTCGCACTCTTGAATAATCTGGGATATAATAGAAGAGAGAGAAAATTAATCTAGGATTAATAACGGAGATATTTTTATCCGGGATAAAATGTCGTCTAAAGAGAGAACGATTAATTTGGAATTAATCGATAATTAATATATTCGATATATTAAACGAATTAGATTTCGACGCGGATTAAAATTAGATTTTAATTCGGGCAAACGAGTTAATTCAGAATTAATTCGTTAGCGACGTAAATAATTTCGCCAGCGCAATTATTTTTTAAATTCGATTGAATTAACGTCGCGACGTAAGCTCGGTATTTCGGAAATATAGAACCCGAACGCGTGAGTGCACGTGGGCCCACTTTGATTTGGAAACGGTGGGGCCCACATGACACATGTCATATTATGCTTATTTTACACTCTAATGCTTTGCATGGAGATTGTGTACATTGCACTCAATGTTATTGCATGAAATTGAGTGTTTGACACTCTAAGCTATTTGCATGTTGTGTCATAAATTTATTTATTTTTAATAAATTATGGCATAAATATAAATTGATTTTTGGTAAATCATTTTAATAACATAACACAAAAAACTTTCTTCTCCGTCATTTCTCTCTTCTAGCTCACGCCCAAATGAAGAAATGTTACTGGTTTTGGAAGCCAGAAACCGTGAGCAAAAGGGAAGCCAAGAGTGGTTTTCTCATGGTGAGAATCAAGTGCTAGCACACTACGAGTCTTGTGGAAGGGGTGGTAGGGAGGTTCCCCCATGAGACGGGATCCATCCGACGAAGATTGGAGCTCCGTTTCTTCATTCTTCACACCAATTTTCTGTTTTGCATGCAGTGGACTGCATGCAGTGGGCGTGAAAGGCAGTGCGTTTTTGGGCTTGAATCGTCTCCAAATCGACTCAACCGATCAATGTGAGTATTCCGCTAACCCGCTACCTCCGTTGATGTGTTCACACATAATTTCATGTCTTGTTGTTTGACCTTGGGACCTTTAGAAAACCACAATGGCATCATGAGCTAAAGTTGCAAGATGAATTTGTAGGGCTTAAAATTTGGGTAAATGTTTGTTGAGCAGTGATTTGAATAAATTGATTGTTTGAGTATGCTTATAACATGTTTAATTCATTTTGGTTGGACCAATTTGTTGAAAATTGATTTGGAATAATTTTCCCCAATTTTTTCATGTGGCCGAATGTGTATGTAATTTTGGATCTTGGAATTTTTTCATTTTAATTCATTGGATGAGTTATAATGATGTAGGATGATGTTAATTGAAGTCAATTGAATTGAAGTTTGAATTGAACAAAAACCCCCAAATTCTTACCTTGGCCGAATGTGATGTGCCCTTTAATGTCTTGGTGATTTTGATTTTATGAACATTGGATGTGTATGAAATCATTCGGGAATTAATACGTTGTCGATTGTGTAATTAATCGGATTGAATTCAAATCGGACAAAATAACCTTCCTTGGCCGAGAGCATGAAAGCATGTAAATGGGTTGATTTTTCATTATGTGTGTTTGACATGTAATATAATTAAGAAGCATGATTAATTGGACTAATTTGGTGTTTCGGAAATATCGATTTAGTCGATTAATCATATAATGCACTTTTGGTAATTAAATTGTGAAAATTGGATTTTTGATTTAATTATTGGGCCTAATTTTGGAAATTAGAATTTAATGTTGTAATTGGGCCTTTTGGGCTTGATTTATCAAGTTTGGTTTAGGCCAAGTGGATTGGATCCAATTGGGCCCAAAACCTTAACCATAGCCCAATTGCGACTAATGAACCTTTAATGTTTAATTGGGCCTAATGGGGCGAAATTGATTTCTAAGGCATTTTGGGTGATTCCACTATTGGGCTTTGGTTGCCGAAGCCCATGCCTAAAGAAATTAATTGAAGCCCATTAGACTTAATTAAATTGACGTTGGACGTTAATCGGACTTTGAGTCCCGACGCGATTGAATTTGGAATTTAAATCGTAAAGGTTTATTAAATAAAGTGCAATATTTAATTTGGAATTGAGTAATGAATTAGTATTAAATACATTGTTAAATTTGATTTAATGATGTAGTTTAATTTAATTCATGAATTCGTACTTTGAGTACTTATTCGCAAAAACGAGTTTGACTCGATCAAAATCAAATCGTTGTTTGAACATTGGATGATCACTTAATTATCAGATTAATTAATTTGATTAGATTGATTGATAGCATGCTTGTGTGTGTGAATACATGGTTGTGTTGAATGAATAATGTATATCGGATGGATATTAGATGGGTGGGCAATTTTAGAAATTGTTGTAATAAATTCGATTTATTAAATTGGACCTGCGTGTCCAGCCTTATCACCTCACTTTCTCTTTGTATTCTCTTCTCACATATTCCCCTCTATGTATATGAGGTTTCTTTAGAAGTGTAGTGTAACGGGTAGAAGTAGTACAAGTGCTAGCTTGAGTGAGAAAGGGAGAGATTTGATCTAGGATCAATGTGTTAAGTATCCATCCGCATATCATTATTATTTTATTTCATACTCGCTTTATTATGTATTTAGAATGCATGTTTAAGGGTGTATGATGATGAGACCTAACAAAGATAATTAAATTGGTAGCCAATTTGCACGCGAAAATCCCTCAATTTATATTAAGCAAATATCCTTCCATTGAATGGTTCTTGTTCAAGATCTGATTGGCATTGGTTTGTTGGCCAAAGTCAAGACCTTGTCAATTGGATGTATTTGAATCATGAGAGTTTTGTTCCACATCGGTGTCTAGTCCAAGTTGTGATTTGTTGGCCAAAGTCAAGATCACTTCTTGTCCAAAGACATTGATTACGAAACTTTCCTTGTCAATGGGTCCCGCTTAACTGGAATCATTAGGTTTGTTGTGCCAAAGCCAAGGCCTAGATGATTCGGAGGATAAGGTTAGGAAAATGTATTAGATACATTGGCATAAGTAATATGTTTAGGACTTGGATGTCCACCTAACCGGATCTAGGAGTTGGATTGGATCCAATTGATCTGTGAGATCTACCTAGTTAAATAGCATACAGCTTGTTTATTTAAGTTTTTTTGTATTTACTTTTTATTTTAATAATAAATTTTTGTGTGTTTTTATTCAAAGCATTAGTAGGTAATCTCATTTTGCTGGGGTGAAGGGTGAAACTTTTAGTATGATAATTTGGATTAATCTCCCTTATTTTATAATATATAAATTATAATCTAATTTGGATTAATTATTTACCGCCTACATCATCGGTTTTACATGACAGACTTAGTTAATGTTGGGGTTTTGGCACATTACCTAGTAAGCTTGATGCAAGATCGAATCTACTTCTCATTTGTTGAAATTGTCGGAGAACCTCCGAGGTGTGCAAGCTCGACTTCAAGATCCAATCTCGATTTCCAACGCAAGCAAGCTTCACTTCAAGATCTAATATTGATTTCTATTTAATGAAATGTTTTAAAGACCTCACAAGCTTCTCTAACACTTCTCTAACTTAGGCTAATTTGTCTAAGAATTTGCTTGTATTTTTTACTTGTAATTAAACTTCATAAAGCTTGCTATTTATAGCAAAACTTAGACAACTTTTAAATAATAAAAGTTCTAATCAACTTTTAAGTGGGCTTAATCTATTTTGTCCAAATATGTATAATTATGTGTGACTAATCTCTATTGTTTCCCACTTAATTTAATCCAATTAAATCAAGCCAAGGATTAGGAAATGGATTATTTAAATATTTGCCACCTTGATTTAATCCAATTAAATCAAGCCAAAACCACATATTACATACTTACAATTACCATAATATCCTCAAATGGTAGAGATAATTATGATTTTACAATTAAGCCCTTATGTATTATTGAATTAATCCAATTAATTCAATTAGGTCAAAGTAAATAATCAATGTTATCCAAAACACTTGATTATCTTAGATGATAATTATAATATCGAATATTATCTTTTATCTAAAATAATCAGCTACCCAAGTGCTCAACGAGTACACTTCATATTGGGACTCTCTAAGTTCAGACACGTTCGTCATATAAGCCTAGCTAATATGTACGTAATTCGGACACCTCCGAATTCGTGAAGAACACGAATAACCTAACTGAACTATACAAGTCAAGGTCATCACATATGTTTTAACAATCCCTCTGTCATAGGCTATCCGAATTGTGCTTAGGAAACATAGAATAAACCGTCAAGTTTCCAAGGCGCACATCTCATGTCGACATGTCCACGATTCTTTACAACTGATGCAATCCACCCTAGGTGATCGACTTAGGCTAAAGTCTTTAAGAATCGTGACTTAACTCACATGGATACCTAAACCCCTTATGGTACACATATGGGTCGACAGATCTTATCTTGCTTCGCACATGATTACTGAGTGCATCGGTCCACCTCTAACAAACATCTAGAGGCCAGACCATGAAAGGTTTCTAACATACATGACATCAAAGTGTGGAGGATCTCACAAAAAATCAATGCTATCATATAGTCAAAGGATTACATATGCTACTCGACTCGAGGAGATTCCTATTGACGGTGGTGTGTGTAGGGGTTTTATGGCGAAAATCTGGTAACACAGCGAAATAGTGGAAAATCAAAATTTTTCGATTTCAAACTTTTTCTTGGATCAATCAAATAAACTTATTTATTTAATTATCCAATTATCAAATTCTGAAAAATTACACAAGAAATCAAATTTCTTAGTAATTACCGAATTGCCTCACAACTTTGCGAATTGATCATTTTAGTCCAAAAATTGTCAAATATAATTTTGGATGATTCTAAATCATTTATAAAATGTTTTTCAACAAATCCAATGCATAAAAATCAGATTGCACACAAATCCACAATTTTTAGCCAAATGCGAGAGCACCCAAAAAAATTCAATTATTACAATTTGGTCCATTTTGTTCAAAACATGCCAAGATCAAATCCAATCAACCCAAAAATTTACATGTATCATATACACTTCATAACACATCACATATATGAAAATCCTCAATTTTGGAATGGTTTATGAACCCTAATTTTTCAATTTCATCAAATTTACCAATTTTACCAAATCTTTAAATCCAACACTTTAATCCATTCATTACTTCCCCCCCAAACAAGCCTCTGTTGGGAAGTTATGACCCATATCGTCACTGTTTGTAAAAGTCATTGTGTTTTTGTATAAAATTAACTAAGTTATAATGAAATTGCCTTTTAACCGTTTTGTAATTTATTTACTTTGATATATAAATGGTAAAAGTCCTTATGATTATTCCGGATTGAGATGATATGAGACAGTATCAATCCATAAAGGTTTAATCATTAAATATCCCTAGTCGTAGTATTATCAAGATTGGAAATCGATAATGCGGAATAGACGAGTATTGCACTTGTACGCGTTGTGAGGGCATAACGGCACAGTTCTAATATATTTAAGTATTGGATACTTATGCAAATGCGATATGAGGTTGTGTTTTACCGATGGTACGGAAAATAGCTTCGCTCTGGATAGACCCCGCGGAATCCCATTGGTAGTATGTATATGTGTCTATGGGAGTCCAACCAGGGTAGATGTATTTGGTCTTAACCTGAGACTTACATCGCTAGTACTTGCGACAATCGGTAAACTTTGGTTTTGGTCGTCCAGGGCTTTAACAGGTTCTGAGTACGCCTCTTCTGGGTTTATTGAGAATCGTAGTGTCTTGGATGTGATGTCAAGATGGAAGTATCACTTCAGACATATGAAGATGATGATCACGCAGGGATTCAGAACTGGTTCTCTATTGTGTCTCAACCATCGGGATAATATGACAAGGTCATGATTATCCGATTCAAAGAGACTAGTTGCTTGATATCGATATGTGCTTCGTACGGGGCAGACACTATTCCAACCCCAGGCCTTGCACGTGACATCTGATACTGGATCGTAATACATAATACTACGGTATACTACGCCTGATATAGATCGTATATTCCATTAAGAAGATTTCTGGAGAATTGGGTAGGCATGGCGCTTTGCTAGAAGCCAACCTTGTCACGTAAATCGGTAAAAATATAGTACGAGGTACGCAAGTGTTCGGATAGTCTGACGACCATATTTACTGCCAACATATCCAGGGATCTCTTGGGTCGCTTCCAGAAGATTCACTAATGACGTATGATTCGAGCATAATTAATCTGGGATTAATCGCGGAGACACTTTATCTTGGATAAAATACTATTTGAAGAGAGAGAAAGATTATTTGGAATTAATTGACAAAATATTATATTCGATATATTAAACGAAATTGGATTTCGACGCGGAATTAAATTTAGATTTTAATTCGGCAAACGAGTTAATTTAGAATTAATTCGTTAGCGATGTGAATATTAATTTCGCTATTCATAATTATTTAATTACGTCGCGACGGAAGTTCGTTAATTTTGATTTAGAAAAAAACCGAGCCCGGAAGTGTTACGGGCCACTCGCATTTTGAATTCGAGTGGGGCCCACAAGTCACATCGCGAGTCACATCACTTGTCATTTATTTATGATAGATGTCAAAGTCACTTTTTGGTGAGTGACATGTTGTCACTATTCATGATAGAGTTTGGTGTGGGCATTTAATGCCAAATTGGAGCCAAAATGGTTGTTGACTTTTTGAAAGCTAATACCAAAATTTAGTAGTTGTTTTTCATACGGTTTTTTGAAAACAAATATTGAAAAAACAAAATTCCTCTCTTTCTCCCTTTTCTTGCTATACCGTTGTGCTCCATTGAAGGGAAAATTTGATTTTCTTTCTTCATTTGATAGCACAATCAAATGATCAAATCAAGGTGATAGGGAAGCTTATCTTAGAGCATGGATTTCCATTAAAGCTTGGAGCTTGTTCATCATCTTCATCAACAAAATCCCTTGGCCGAATCTTGGAGCTTATTGGAGGAAAAGTTTTTGTTGAGCATCACATCTAATCCGATCAATGTAAGTGTGTTTCCACCACATTTCTTTGTTGTATTCATTCTATTTCATGACTTAAAATGATCTTGGGACATCAATAGAAACCAACAATGGTATCATGGAGCCCTGTTTAAGCATAAATTCT
This sequence comes from Zanthoxylum bungeanum, assembly GCA_019454045.1. Classification (NCBI taxonomy): domain Eukaryota; kingdom Viridiplantae; phylum Streptophyta; class Magnoliopsida; order Sapindales; family Rutaceae; genus Zanthoxylum; species Zanthoxylum bungeanum. The sequence continues at coordinate 14,145 of SKCR01039497.1, forward strand.
TTTATGGTAAACTTTGGGTAAATTGATTTTGAGCATGTTTTGAATAAATTACTTGTTTGAGAATGCTTATGGAGGGATGACTTTGAGTTTTTTTTGATCAATTTTGAGAAAAAATGAATTGGATCATTTTTTCACCCAAAACTTGGCTTGGCCGAATATGTATTACCCTTGGAAGTCTTGGTATTTTTTGTTTTGATGATCATTGGATGACTTGAAACGAATTGGAAATGTCGATTTGTATTCGATCGGATTAAAAAGAAATAGGACAAAAATCCTTACCTTGGCCGAGAACAAAAAAGCATGTATGGATTTGATTTTTGATTCAAGAATGTTGGACATTAGTTGAACAAATAGGATACATAATTAATTGGTTAAATTATATTTTGGAAATATTGATTTAGTTAATTAATTGATGTATTACACTTTAATTAATTAAATTTAAATTTGGAATTTTAAAATTTAGTTAATTGGGCTTCAAATGTTATATACGGGCATAATGGGCTTGGTTGGGCCAAATTGGTTTAGGCCAATTGGATTGGATCCAAATTAGGCTAAATCATTCCATTAAGTCGAAATGTAATAAATGGGCTTTAAAAGTTTAATTGGGCCTATGGGCTAAAATTGGTTTTTTAGGCATAAAATGGTGATTCCTCAATTGGGCTTGGTAATTGGGTTTGACCATATTGACCAAACCTCATGCCTTATAAATTCAATTGAAAGCCCATCGGACTTTAATTAAACGAACATTGGATGTTAGTTGGGTTTTGAGACCCGATAAGATTAGATTTGGAATCTTAGTCGTTAAAGCGCATTAAAAGGTGTAGTTATCTTTATTTGGAATTAAATTGAATTAGTATTGATTACGAATTAAATTAGATTTAACGAGTAGTCCGATATAATTCAAGAATTCGTACTTTGAGTACTTATTCTCAAACGGGTTGGACTCGCGCAAATCAAATCATTGTTTGAACATTGGATGATCACTAATATTCAAAGATAGTTAATTTGATTAGTTTGATTGAATAACATGCTTGAATGAATACATGGATGTGATATATGAATAGCGTATATCGGATGGATATTAGAAGGGAAAGGGCAATTTTAGAAATTGTTGTAAATTCAGAATTTATAAATTGGACCTGCTTGTCCAGCCTTATCTCTCATTATTTCTTTGTATTCTCTTCTCACCTAATTCCCCTAAATGTTAATGAGGTTTCTCTTATTGTATTATGTAATTGGTTAGATGTAAAATAGTGCTAGCCGGGGGTGAGAAAGTGAGTGATTTTTTCTAGGAACAATCTGTTTAAATATCCATCCTTATATCGTTATTAATTTACTTTCCTCGCCTTGCTATTAGCTTTTTAGAATGCATGCTTAAGGTGTATGATGAGACCTTAACAAAGATAATGAATTGGTTGCCAATTTACGCGAAAAACCCTCAAAATATATTAAGCTTTTTTTTACCTTCCGTTGAGTGATTATTACTCAAGATCCAAAGTTGGCATTGGTTTGTTGTCCAAAGTCAAGACCTTTGTCAATTGCGGATGTGTTTGAATCATGAGAGTTTTGTTCCATATCGGTGTCTTGTCCAAGTTGTGATTTGTTAGCCAAAGTCAAGATCACTTCTTGTCCATCGACATTGATTACGAAGCTTTCCATGTCAATGGGTCCCGATTAACTAGAATCATTAAGCTTGTTGTGCCAAAGCCATGGCTTAGTCGATTCAGAGGAAAAAGGTTAGGTAAATATATTGGATATATTGGCATATATATAGTGTTAATATATGTTTCGGACTTGGATGTCCACCTACCGGATCTAGGAATTGGATTAGATCCAATTGATCTTCGAGATCTACCTAGTTAAATTCATACAGCTTGTTGGCCAAAGTTAAGGTTGTGTTATTTAATGGGATCC
>SKCR01039498.1:0-16003 GCA_019454045.1 Zanthoxylum bungeanum
TTTATGATTTTAATTGTAATCAAATACATAATTCTTTGGGCTTGGGCCTAACATGCTGATGGGCTTAAGATGAAAGACAGTTATACCCTTAGACCAAATTTGGCTCTTACAGGTACATACATAAACTTTGTATGCAAATATATGCACCCAAATATAAATGGGATATTTAATTTGTATCCAAGTAAAATGTCCCCAATCATTTTTACCAGGGTAAATTGTTATTAATTTTATTATCTTACTGTAGACGCTGATTTTCGCCCGAGGTCCACAATCGAGATTTCGTAGGTTTGGGGCACTGACAATCCTGCAAAACAAAGGCAGAATGAGCGCAAATAGTCTACCCACCGGTGTGGTGGAAGCCATAGGCACTCCGACGCCCAAGTCAGCGGAGGTGATGGGCTATAAAGGTCATAGTATGAGGAGCAATGTCAGATATTACCTTGATCCCAGTGAGTTGCCATGAGGGCGGTAGGTAGGATATGATGAAAGTACTTGAGAGCATATTATCGAGCTATGAGTAGTGAATCTTGTCTGTCCCACTCCTTCGTGAATTCCTCTTCTTATATAGATACTTGGAAAACGGGCGTGCTTTATTGCCTTTAATTATTTGTCCGTTGTGAGGCTGGAAACGGCTGAGTTATGAGGGGTCTTTATGGGTCTGGGCGTTTCGTAGGCTGGTACATGGTGAGTTTTGGATATGGTTTGGACATAAGCTTGTGAAACATCTTTGGGCCAATGCTGAATTTTAAATTTGGGCTTTCTTTAGTGTGTGGGTTTGATGTAGCGACTTGGGCCTGGATCTTATGTTGGGGTGTCTGGGGTGCGTTCAGTATTGGGTCTGAAACAAAAGGTCGAATTTACCCTTGGATCAAATTTGGCTCGTACAGTTTGTCTCATACTCTCTAAGTCAATGAGTCATTGTCTTGGAGAGTATTCGTTGGTCGTGTCGCCTGGACCAAACCAGGAAAGTCTTCGTTATCAGAACTGGCCACGATCGGCCGTCTTTGCATTGTGTGATGGGACTGAAGTCCGCCACGAAATCTGCGAGAGCCTGGGATTTAATGGCGGTTCGCGGCTGATAGATGATATCATATTCTCAAAGTTCAACAGCCCATTTAGTTAATCTGCCGGAGAATTTGGGCTTGTGAAGAATGTTCATCAATGGGTAAGTGGAGTATATGGTGATTGGATGACCCTGGAAGTAGGGTCGGAGCTTGCGAGCTACTGTCACCAATACAAGAACCAATTTCTCCATTTGGGTGTACCGAGTCTCCGGGTCTAGTAGAGCTTTAATCACGTAGTAGACCGGGAGTTGCTGTCATTCTTCTTCCCTTATTAAAACAGCGATGACCTTCTGTTTCGAGACTCTAAGGTAGAGGAATAATATTTTACCGTCGACTGGCTTGGACATGAGAGAAGGTGTGGCCAAGTACTCTTTCAGTCTGTTTAAGGCTTCTTCGCAGGCCGGAGTCCACTCGAACTTCTTAGCATTCCCAAAGGTGGAGAAAAACAATAAGCTTTTGTCAGTAGACTTGGAGATGAATCTGTTGAGAGCGGCGATCATTCCCACAAGTCGCATGACTTCTTTGGGGTTTATTGGGGAAATGATGTTGATGACAAATTTTATCTGCTCCGGGTTGGCTTCTATTCCACGTTGAGTGACCAGGTAGTCAAGAAATTTTTCGGAGGCTACCCCGAAAGCACACTTGGTGGGGTTCAGCTTCATCCATATTTTCTCATCACGTCGAATGCTTCCTCTAAGTGTTCCAGGTGTTGATTGGCTTGTAAAGATTTCACCAACATGTCATCAATGTAGACCTTGATGGTTTTCCCAATCTGATGGGTAAACATCTTGTTGACAAGGTGTTGGTAGGTTGCACCAGCATTCTTCAACCCGAATGACATCACTTTATAGCAATAGATTCCTCTATTAGTGACGAAATTCGTTTTCTCCTGATCGTCCGAATGTATGAGGATTTGATTGTAGCCTGAATATGCGTCCATGAAACTCAGTAGTTCATGTCCGGCTGTAGCATCGACCATTGAGTCGATATGAGGGAGTGAGAAGGAATCCTTCGGGCACGCTTTTGTTCAAGTCTGTGAAGTCGATGCAGACTCGCCATTTGCCATTCTTCTTTCGTATAACCACGACGTTAGCGAGCCACTTCGGGTAATGTACTTCTCGAACAGCTCCATTCTCTAACATTTTTTGGACTTCCTCGTCGATGACTCGATTCTTTTCTGGGGTGAACTTCCTCCTCTTCTGTTTGACTGGCGGGTAGGCTGGATCCACATGTAGTTCCTGTGTCATCAACTCTGGGTCTATTCCTGTCATGTCTCCATGTGACCACGCGAAGTAGTCGTGATATTTCTTAAGGAAATCCACCAGTTCGGTGCGTAGCACGGGGTCAATGTCAGCTCCAACTTGGGTTTTATGGTCTAGTAGTGAGGATGAATTTGGACCTCATCGAGTTCTTCCACTTTCGGAGTATCTGCGTAGACTCGACAAGATCTCTCATGTAATTGCTATGCGGTCTGGGATTTAGCCTTGAGGGTCGTTTGATAGCAAGTTCTGGAAGCAAGTTGGTCCCCTCTAATTTCTTGGACTCCCCATTTGGTAGGGAATTTCAGTACCTGGTGATAAGTAGACGAGACGATCCTCATTTCATGAATCCACGGTCGACCCATTATCAAGTTGTAGGCCGAAGGGCAGTCTAGGACGAGGAACGTAGTCATTTTGTTGATTCCTCATGCGTATACTGGAGAGAGATTTCCCCCATAGTGAATTTTTATTCCCCGCTGAAGCCTATCAAAGCCATAGATCGACGATTTATTTTCTCCAATCTTCCTCCCATGTCATTAAGGGCCGCTAGGAAGACGATGTTGGCTGATGACCCTGTATCGACAAACACTCTCTTAATCATGAAGTTGGCCACTTACAAGGATATCACCAATGCGTCATGGTGGGGGTTCTTATGACTGGATACTCTGTCGTCCGTGAACTCAATCGTCAAACCAGTAGAGTCTCATGCTACCATCATCGTGTTATCTTAGGCGACAGTCGTTACCATTCTTGTGTGTCGTTTCGCTGCTGAGTATGAGATCCCACTGACTTCTGATCCTCCTGAAATAAGATTGATTGTATTGTTAATTGATGGAGGTAGAATCGGGGCTTCTCCTCGATCATCCCTCTCTTCCCTCCGGGCCAATGTGGCTTTCCTTTTTTCCGTGAGCATGTCTTTCAGGTGCCTCTTGTTTAACAACTCCAGTACCTCCAATCTTAATATATTCAATCGACTGTCGTATGCCCGTAGTCTCGGTGGAATTCACACCATCTACTTGTATCTTTCCTCTCGGCCTTCTTGGAACATGGAAGCCACTTCACTTCACTCCTCATTTTCCTAAGAACTGAAACAAGTTCACCCGGTGATATGATGAAGTTGTATTCTTGGAGCCTGGGGGCACCATTAGGGATTTTCTCTCTTTTGTCGTATGAGATTGGTCTGCGATTAGGAGCCATGTCGTAGGGAAGGATATCCCTACCACGATAAGTTCTTTTATCGATTGATTGTTGGCCCCTACTGCCAAATTCTTTTGGTCGTCTGGATGGATATACCTCCTTCTCATGTAGACTGGATGAGCTTTCCATCTTTGCATTCCTTTATCCTCTTCCCATCTGATTTCCGTTCGGGCTCTGGCCATTGCATGGTCCATAGTGTAACATCGATTCTTTGTCAACTTTTTGTAGAGGCCGTTGTCAGCCAATAGCCCATTCCTAAATGCTTCCACTGCTGTCACCTGGTGGAGATATGAGATAGCAATCTTTTCCTTATTGAAGCGTGAGACGTAGCTTCACAGAGATTCTCCCTTCCGCTGTTGTATCACATTGAGGTCGTCTGAGGTCTTCTCGAATTTGCAAGAACTATGGAAGTGTTCCACGAACTTGTCTGCCAATTCTTTGTAGGACCCAATTGAACGTTATGACAAATTGATAAACCACGTGAGGGCTGGGCCAACCAACGTCTCTTTAAACCCTCTACACATTTTTGCTTCCCTCTGATGTGAAGAAAGGCTCGTGGACATCATCTTATATTTGTAGTGGATTATGTGGTCGTCGGGGTCGGTTGATCCATCGTACAACTTCATCTCAGGTGGGCTGAACTTTGGAGGGAGTTCAATTGAGTTGATCCTCTCAACGAAATGAGTGTCTGTAATGGTTCCTGCTCTGCTTCTCTTCAAAGGTAATCTGACTCTTGGTAGGCTGAACATGATTGCTTCCTTGAACTCCTCAATTTCTTTGCGCATGGATGAAGTTGTTATCGGTTTGGTCGATGGTACGTGTTGGTTCCTCCCATGACCAATTGGATGATCTTCGGAAGGGGGAATGTCACTCGTTTCATCGCCTAATGTCTCCATCAAATCGGGTTGGCGTCCCGGTTCATTGGGGGGATCGGCGAGCCCTCATCGCCTGAAGGTGGATGAAAGATGTTCCAACTATTTTTGGAGGTCACTATTGGAACTCTTCATGGCCGAGTTCTCTTATTCCAAAACATGTAATCGTTCATAGAGAATGGCCAATTGGCTGGCTAGAAGATCTGAAGGCTCGCTACCTGAAGCCATGGTAACACTCGCAAGTTCTCGCAGGCTAAACGAAAGCTTTGTTTGCTTATAAATCGCTAGGGCCCCATGGCGGACGCCAAATTATAGACGCTGGTTTTTGTCCAAGGTCCACAATCGAGATTTCGTAGGTTGGGGGCACTGGCGATCATGCAAAACAAAGGCAGAGTGAGCACGAAGGGTCTACCCACCGGTGTGGTGGAAGCCGTAGGCACTCCGACGCCCAAGTCAGCGAAGGTGATGGGCTGTAAATGCCGTAGTAGGAGGAGCAAGGTCAAATATTACCTTGATCTCAGTGAGTTGCCGTGAGGGCGGTATGTAGGATATGATGAAAGTACTGGAGAGAAAACTATCGAGTTATAAGTAGTGAATATTGTATGTCACACTCATTCGTGAATTCCTCTTCTTATATAGATACTTGGAAAACATGTGTGTTTATTGCCTTTAATTATTAGTCCGTTGTGAGGCTGGAAACGGCTGAGTCATGAGGGGTATTTATGGGTCTGGGCGTTTCGTAGGCTAGTTCATGGTGAGTCTTGGATACGGTTTGGACATAGGCTCGTGAAACATCTTTGGGCTAAGGCTGACTTTTAAATTTGGGCTTCCTTTAGTATGTGGGTTTGATGTAGCGACTTGGGCTTGGATCTTATGTTGGGGTGTATGGGGTGCGTTCAATATTGGGTTTGAAGCAAAAGATCAAATTTGCTCTTAGAACAAATTTGGCCCGTACAATTACTAATGTGGTAATATTAATATTGTAGTATAGGGCGTGGTACTCATGTATTCGAGTCTTCACATGCTCAAGTCTCGTCAGAAAAAAATTATCGATAGTTAAGTAGAATTCTTTCTCGAGAAATAGTAGTAGATTTCATAATTTATACTCGACATACATTTAGATTGTGATTGTAGACACATGTATTTTTGCATAAAGTCCAATGATGAGCCTCTTATGGAGGCACTACCCGATAAGTTGCGGAAGTCGCGGGAAACGGACGTCGGAAGGGGAAATTTTAAAAAATAAATACATCAACAAATTTAACTTGCTAATTGACCTCGGGATTGCCCGATTAATCTCAGTTTTAAAATATTAAGTCTCGGCCCAAAACCCCCGCACCCATCCAAAGCCCATTTCGCCCAAGCCCAATCCAAAAATAATTAAAACATTTAAAATACATGTCAAATTAAATTAAATCCAATTAAACTAAAACAAATCAAATCAAATCAAATCAAATCAAATCATCATTCCTAAATTAAATAAAACACATGTCCAAATTAAATAAAGCAAATCAAATTAAATCCAATCTAAATAAATCACCTACCAATTTAAAGATGTTCCCTCACCAAAAATACAAATTTATTTCCATTTTTTTAAATTAATTAAACACATCCCATATTTGCATGATTTACTTCGTTACCTAAAAACCCTAGTGCACCATTATAAAAGAAACCAAATTCCAAACTCTTAGCCCCTTAGTTGATTCTCACGGCACTAACCTCACAAAAGAATAAAAACCCTAATGCACACATATCCCTTATATAGCTGCTCACTCTCGGCAAACATAGAGGCCACGAAACCCTAAAGCAACCCGAACTGCCACCATGCACACGTGAACCAAATACCCTCAATTCTCACTCCATGCAACCGAACACCACGCAAGTCCCATAAACACACACACACACAGCCCATTCACACAACAAGCAAGCCAAACCGACACTCACACAAAGACCACAAACCACTCACCGAACAAACTCACACTCACAACCCCGTAAACCCTAAGCCAGACGCCACTCACACACACGATAGAGAGACACACAATCAACAAACACACTCGACTCACTTTCTTCAACACACACGCACGGTGAAAACACTCACACACAGCAAGCCCTCACGTCATCTCTCTCTCCAGCCCACCAACACACGACATCTTCACAAACTAGACACATTCACGACATCTAAGGCAAGCTTCAAAACATAAGCCACGCACATCCTCTAGTCTGCCCTCACCGAAACAATCCTAAAACAATCCCAAAATAACCCAAAACAGTGAACCAAAACCATCCCCAAACATCGAACAAAACATCAGCAAAAACAGTCCAAAAAAGCGACAGAAAACGAATAAAACAGCGAGCAAAGCGGCGAACCCGAGTTAGAAAATCAGAAAAATAACGGAGAACTAACCCTTCCGGGGTTGACGTAACGCACTTCCGAGAAACATCTTAAAAGGTAAGACCTGAGGGTACCCTTTTATTTACTCACATTCATATTTTTTAGTTAATTATTATTATTTCTTCGCATGCATCTTGTTGGTCCATGTATGTTATTGTTGTTGGATGAATGATTTTGTTATATCTCTCGTGGTATATCGGATGGAAATCCAGACGTAAATTATGTAGCCGAATCCGAATAGACGGTAGTGCGGTCTGTACTTGGGATACAACTCCACGTACCGCTTGAGAAACCTTCAAGCACGTGTTATATTTTGGTGTTTAATTTAGTGTTTATTGTTCCACCTTTTATTTTCAACCTTGTTCATGCATTGTTGCTTGATGCGCATGGGCTAACTATGTTGGTTTATATTTCCTCTAATCGAGGGAGAAAACGCCTAAAACGCTATTTTTACCACGATATTTTGCCGCGTCGGACGAAGTACATTTGATTGAACGTGAGATATGTTCAATCGGGCATACGAGGTCCTATATTATTGCTTTGTTTATTTTCTATGCATTGTTTCTTTGTTTATGCATTGTAATCTAATACGCATGTGCTAACTAGGGTGAATTAAAGGTCATCTATTCGAGGGAAATGCCTAAAGACTACATTTACCATGATGTTTTGCCGCGCCGGACGAAGTACACTCGATTGAATGTGAAATGTGTTCAATCGGGCATACAAGGTCCCATATTATTTATTTGTTTATTCATGCATTGATAATTTAGTGCGCATGGGCTAGCTAGGGTGGATTAAAGGTCCTCTATTCGAGAGAAATGCCTAAAGGCTACATTTACCACAATATTTTACCGCGCATTTTATTATGTCATTTACCATTTGCATATCATTGCTTTATTTACGCATGTATTGCATTCTAGTGCGCATTGGCTAACTAGAGTGGATTAAAGGTCCTCTATTCGAGGGAAATGCCTAAAGGCTACATTTACCATGATGTTTTTCCACGCCGGACGAGGTACACTCGATTGGATGTGAAATGTGTTCAATCGGGCATATAAGGTCCCATATTATTTATTTGTTTATTCATGCATTGATAATTTAATGCGCATGTGCTAACTAGGGTGGATTAAAGATCCTATATTCAAGGGAAATGCCTAAAGGCTACCTTTATCACGATGTTTTACCGCGCCGGACGAGGTACACTCGATTGAATGTGAAATGTGTTCAATCGGGCATATGAGGTCCTATATTATGTATTTGTTTATTCACGTATGAGTTTGCGTCGTTTCAGATACCATTTTGGTAATCTCGTTTGCACGCGTTTCCGAACGCTACACGAACGTATGCATTATGCCTCAGTCTGTTCGAACGCGTTTATGAACGCTACTCGAACGCGCATGCATTCTATTTTATCATGCATCATGTCTTATCCCGTTCGAACGCGTTTTCGAACGCTATACGAATGTAGACATTCTGTCTTATTTACGTTCGAACGCGTTTCTGAACGCTACTCGAACGTGCATAATCTGTCCCACTTTTGTTCGAATGCGTTTCCCAACGCTACACAAACGCACGTATTTTGTCTACCGTTCGAATGCTTTTTCAAACGCTACACGAACGCCTATACAATAAACTGATTTCTTTTTGTCACATTTCATGCATGTTTGCTTCTTTGGTCATTTCTTTTGCATTACATAATTAATCATGTCATTTCATTATTGACGCTCTTACTGTTATTAATTATTTATATTTCCGCATTTATTTATTTGATATGCTAATGAGATTGTGTGCTCGCTTTTATTATTAATGTCTTCATAGTTGTTATTAGTTACATTATTGCGCTTTATTGTTTAATACATTCATAAATTATGTATTTTGCCTTTATTTCACTTACTTCTATGTATGCAAACTTAGATATAGGTTTTATGCAAACTTAGATATAGGTTATTCTTGTGTGTGTATGTTGCGTAGACTTGGTTATATTATTGCATAAATCTTTTCATTACAATTGGCATAAGTAAGTGACCATTCCGAACCCAACGGTTTGAGGTATTCCCTTGCGAGGGATGGGTGTGGCCTTAAATCATTTCCCAGTTCACACTGGGTGGTGGCTCCATTTTATTTCTCCGGTTTAGTCCCTCGCGGGCTATTTTGTACTCCTGACCGGGCCGCGAGTCCCGGACAGCGTCGCCGATTTCTGTGTCCTACAGTGATACAAATATATCTATGTAGTCTCACTATAAATTTTAGATTATAAACATATAAATAGATTTATAACAATATAAACATTGTTCGTTAATTACTAATAAATGGATAGATAATATATATAATTTTACTTATATTTTCAATAATTTAATCAAATACAAACTCTTTTCTGATATTGGATTATGTATTTAGCTAAACTTTGTACTTGATTTGAATTTGGATTCGGTGCTAATCTTTTTTATACTAGGTTTTTATAATCTTATAAAATGTGTATATGTATGGTAATGGATAATTAAAATTCAATTACTTACATATTTTTATAGAATCTCCGACAAAACTTCATATATGTTACTTACATTTACTTAAAAATGACATTATTTTTAATCTAGAGAGTTATACATGATGGTTTGCCCTAGCAATACTTATACATATTTTCTATATACCTCATACATAATATAGAATATTTTATTACACATATAGTACAATGTTAATTATTTGATTTTTATAATATTATTGATTGATTATTCGGTAGGACATCATTTCTTCCTCATAAATTTAAGGAGTATGGTCACTCAAAACACAAGTAAGATAAGAATATGAAGTGTTTTTGGAAACTAAAATCTTAAATCACTCCTTAAATTTAAGATTAAACATTCATTTTATGATCTTTGTAAGATAATCTTATATAATAACTACTAATCAAAATATATATATAAAAAAAAAAACTCAAAGAAAATACAATATAGTATCGAATCCAAATCCACTTATTTTCTTAATAAATTATTATCGATATTTATTGGATAAAAATTATTAAAAATAAAAATAAACACAATTTAACCGGATTCAAATTCAAATTAGGTTTTCACATAATTAACCAAAAAGATATAAAATTGGATATAGCAATGGGCGTTGCAGCCACCAACAACGCGTCTAGAAATTCTAAACCGTTAGATCTGCTTTCCACAAACTGACGGCTGAGAGAAAAACCCTAATCTGGCAATTTTAAATCTGTCTATAAAAAAAAAAAAAATCACAGCGCTCTCATGCTCATCAACCGGCTCTGTTTTCATAATTTAACTTTAAGGTTCGTTTTCTCTCTCTCTTTCTCAAGTTTTGTATCTAATTGTAGCTCTGGGTTTCGTTTGATTAATTGGTTTATTTGTTTCATACTTGTAATTGTTTTGTCATAATTTGCATGTGTTTTTAGATATGGGTTTCGATTTTTATGTTGTTAAATTGAGTTAATATGTTGATTTGTTAAGACTTGTTTCTTTGAGTTTTGTGAATCCATTAGATTTTTTGTCATTGCAATGATTTGAAGTTAAATTTGAATCCATATCTGATCATGTCAATGGTTTCAAATATGAGGATTGGATGCCAAGTCCTAAGTTTTAACAAGATAATCGAGTTCAATTTATGTTGCTATGCTAGGCCATCAATTCAAGTTTGGTGTTTAGTATTTGAGTGAGGATTGGGATGCAATGCTCGAACACGGAACAACACAATTAGTTTTTATTTTATGTTGTTTAGCTTTTGATCATCTGAATTTGTGTTTCAGGTTTTATTATAGATTTGCATAATGGGTAAAGAGAAGGTTCACATTAGCATTGTGGTCATTGGCCATGTCGACTCTGGAAAGTCCACCACAACAGGACACTTGATCTACAAGCTTGGCGGTATTGACAAGCGTGTGATTGAGAGGTTCGAGAAGGAAGCTGCTGAGATGAACAAGAGGTCATTCAAGTATGCTTGGGTGCTTGACAAGCTCAAGGCTGAGCGTGAGCGTGGTATTACCATTGATATTGCCTTGTGGAAGTTCGAGACCACCAAGTACTACTGCACCGTCATTGATGCCCCTGGACATCGGGACTTTATCAAGAACATGATTACTGGTACCTCACAGGCTGACTGTGCCGTCCTCATCATTGACTCCACTACTGGTGGTTTTGAAGCTGGTATCTCCAAGGATGGTCAGACTCGTGAGCACGCTTTGCTTGCTTTTACCCTTGGTGTGAAGCAGATGATTTGCTGCTGTAACAAGGTGGGCAGCACTGCTTAAGTTTAATCCAAGTGGTTGTATGTTTTATTATTTGATTTTCACTTGCATTGCCTTGTGAGTCCTAAACATGGATTTGATCTAATCTTTAATTTGCAACTTCATTTGTACAGATGGATGCCACCACCCCCAAGTACTCCAAGGCTAGATATGATGAAATTGTGAAGGAAGTCTCATCTTACCTAAAGAAGGTCGGATACAACCCTGACAAAATCCCATTCGTGCCCATCTCTGGTTTTGAGGGTGACAACATGATTGAGAGGTCCACCAACCTCGACTGGTACAAGGGTCCAACCCTTCTTGATGCTCTTGACCAGATTAATGAGCCCAAGAGACCCTCAGACAAGCCCCTCCGTCTCCCACTTCAGGATGTGTACAAGATTGGTGGCATTGGAACTGTCCCGGTGGGTCGCGTTGAGACTGGTGTCATCAAGCCTGGTATGGTTGTGACATTTGGTCCCTCTGGACTGACCACTGAAGTTAAGTCTGTTGAGATGCACCATGAAGCTCTCCAGGAAGCCCTTCCTGGTGATAATGTGGGTTTCAACGTGAAGAACGTTGCTGTGAAGGATCTGAAGCGTGGTTTTGTCGCTTCCAACTCCAAGGATGATCCTGCCAAGGAAGCTGCCAACTTCACCTCCCAGGTCATCATCATGAACCACCCAGGCCAGATCGGAAACGGATATGCCCCAGTGCTCGACTGCCATACCTGCCATATTGCTGTCAAGTTTTCCGAGCTATTGACCAAGATTGACAGGCGATCCGGTAAGGAGCTTGAAAAGGAGCCCAAGTTCTTGAAGAATGGTGATGCTGGAATGGTTAAGATGATTCCCACCAAGCCCATGGTTGTTGAGACTTTCTCCGAGTACCCACCCCTTGGTCGTTTTGCCGTTAGGGATATGCGTCAGACTGTTGCTGTTGGTGTCATCAAGAGTGTTGAGAAGAAGGATCCTACTGGTGCCAAGGTCACCAAATCTGCTGCTAAGAAGAAGTGAGATGTTCTGATAGTATATGTCTACCACCATTGTTAGGATTTATTTTCTAGGATTATGTTTTTTTTTTGTCTGTTTTTGTTTTACTAGCTGGATTTGTGAACAGCCCTTTGTGTTTTTTTACTTCATCTGCGATGAGGTTCAGTTTTCGATTTTTCTGTATTTGGTTTTATAGCATTCAAACTTCTTGGTTCCAATTTATTATATAATGAAAGGTTTGTTTGATCTTTAGATGCCTTTCTGGTACCAGTTTCTGGTGAAACACAATCCCAGAAATGCCATAAACAAAAGCCATCACAATTCACACCCCAAATCAAACCGGCTACCAAAAGTGGTTCAGTTTCTTTTTAATTTTTCATTTTTTTTCTGAACAAAATCTCTCAATCCCACATGTAACCTAACAAAGATAAATAAATTGAACTACATTTAAAAAAAAAAACACATGATTATATATTATTGAAGTATGGTAGGGAGTTGAGGGAAAGCAAAGGCTAATTGTAAGCTAACAAAAGAATCAAATTTGTATTCTCATCCACCCACGCTAATAATTTGAGCATATTAGTAATAATTTTCATGATTATCGGCATGTAATTTTAATTAGGTGTAACTAATTATAAATGGAATATTTGTTATCTAAATTTAGATCAAAATGGCGGTAATAAATAACTAAAAAAGATTGATATTTGAATGAAAATATATTGAAAACGACAATAACTTGAAGGCAATCAGAAATTGGTGTTTATAGTTATTGATGTGTTGAGGGATATAGTACCCCAGGGCGTGGTGTAGGGTTCAAGAACTCACTTGAGGTCCTGAGTTCGAATTTAGGGAGTGCGTTTCTTGTAAGAGCCTGAGACGGTCGGGGTTTTACCTGCTCCGCTTAAGCCCGAAATGAGTGGTTTGGCGGTGGGGTTTCCAAAGATTTAAAAAAAAAAAAGTGTTGAGGGATGTATGTAGTTTTTTTTTTTAATTACAATTCTACAGATATACAATCTGAAATCTACTGGGATATTCAATAGTCAATACATACAATTATCGCACACCCAGACATTTACGTCTATTAAGAGACGAGCCCTAACCGGAAATATAATCGGAAATATCTACTCTCACTCAAATAATCGGTGAGATATCTACTCCCAAATCCCAATTTTTGTGATTGAAGACAAGAGTCCAAGCAGAGTCCATGCTGGGACTTGAACACATGTTCTCCCCTTTGGGGGAGAACATGTGTTACCACTAGGCCATGAGCCCCAGTGGCGGGATGTGGGAGTTGGACGTGTGTTACAAGCTGAATGTTTATGTTTCAATTAAATGCCCTACGTTGACGTATCGGTGATCAATAATATAAGTGTTTGGAAAATCGTAAATATACATAAACAAAAAACTAAGAAAAATATTTTTTTTGGATGAAAATATATATACTTTGAAATGAAAAAAAAAAACATATCTCTTGGATGGAAAATCATATATTTTGAAAGTTTTACTGCTTTGTTCATCTATATATATATATATATATATATCATGTATTGACAAAAAAATATATACACAAGTTAATAAACACTTTCTATTTTTCTTTCCATCTTATATACAAAAATTCTCAAACAAGAATTCAAGTAGCTTTGACTTGCATTATTGATTTTTTGGTTGTATCTTAAAATAAATTTGATTCAGTCCCTATCAATACAAAATATAGGCAAATATTATTATAAAAAAGTGCTATATACGCCTCCAAACTAGATTTCATTACAAAATCTACAATCAAATTAAGTGGATAGTGGATTTGTAATTACTAATGATAATTGTATCATGCAGAATGTGAAAATAAAACTCCGATGCTTAAATCAGTTTTTAATTTAGCAAAGGATACTTGAAAAGAAGTTGTAAAATGTGAAGCATTTTCCATCCGTTGGATAAGGGACACGTGGCGCAATCCTTGCCGTTGTCCTAATTACATCAATTTGCTCATTATATATAAAGGGTGCTTAGGTTGAGAATTAGTTAGTTTTTTGGTTAATTGTTTTACACATATTTTCTCCTATTATTTGGCTAAGTGTTAAGTTTTGTTCCTAGTCCAAGTTAGTGTAATCTTCAATTGGGAATTTGAGAGATTGACACTTTTTAGATTAGGTTTATTGTGTGTTTGGGGAAATTAATGTTTGTAACGGGATTCAAGATTCTTGAGTAATCTTGTAATGATTAGTGCAGCGAACTCTTGTTCCGGAGTTCAACGTGGATGTAGTCGGGAATTTTTCGGCGAACCACGGTAAAAATCTTGCGTTCTTGATTGCCGATTGATTTGTGTGACGAACAATTTATGGACAATATTCAACAGTGGTATCAGAGCTAAACAAAAATTCCAGTGGGCCGAAAGCAGAATTAAAAAGGCACAAAGATTGGAACGCTGAAGATCCAGTTTTTGGGGGGCCAAGCAAAGAAACCTTAAATTCGTCAACAATTGAAATCACGGCTAGAAAGCTAGAAGCAAAATTAGCCACAACCGATCAAGATTAAGAAGAAAGCAAGCCCACGGACCATTGACAAAAACAAAATTAAGGAAGCAAGAACAGAGCACACGCTGAAGAACCATAGTGTTGCCGACTGAACACCAAAGTCTCTTTGCCGATTAAAGGAATTAGAGCATCCAAAAGAACCTTGAGTTGCCGATTAAGATTGCAAACAAGATTCAGCCAAACAAGATCCAGGAACCGTCTAGGGCACAAAACATCATAACACAGACCAAGATTGGACGATCAACGCACCCGGGGTTGTTTGTCCCAAAAGCCTCTCTTCGAAAGGAACTAAGGCACTGAGTTGCCGATTACAGTTCGAGGGTCGCCTAATCGAGGGTGATGTGTGGTAGACCAAGAACCTTGTAGCTGAGTAACTGGTGCTTCGACCACTTGATCCCTGAATTTGTGATTTCTTGTGTTGATAAATTGGTTAGTTTTGTTTTGTGTTGGGATTGATTCTCGATTGGTCTGGGCGAGAGACTGTGGGAATTTTACAGTAAGAGGAACAAGGGGTGTATTCTCTGGTAAATTCGGTTGAAGCTTGCTATTGGGAAAATTAAGCTCTGTTGAAGTTGTTTGGGGGAGCAATTGCCGATTGGTGGTTGGCTAGATTGGGAGTAATTGCCAAGAGTGATTGCGGAATTGTCATCGGGTGATTACTTACTGTAAAAATGAAATAAAAAATGTCGACTATGAGACTCGACATTGGCATATTTGACGGAAAATGGGACTTCACCACTTGGAATAAGAAAATGAGGGTTTTGCTATCCCACCATAAGGTGACCTTGGCGTTGGAACCCGATCCAGAAAAATGGCCTAGAATCACACGAAAGTCGACATCCTGGAACAGGCTTACAACCTGATCTTCCTCCACTTGGGAGACTCAGTCATCAGAAAGGTTGATGGAATAGACACGGTCATTCAACTCTGAGGTAAACTCGACTCTCTTTATTCTGTTGTTTCTGCTCCAAATTTAGTGTTCTTAAAAGGAAATTGGTTTAACTACAAGATGGACACAAATAAGTCTATAGATGATAATTTGGATGAATTCACGAAAATGACTCAAATCCTTAAAGGAACTGACCAAGCCCTATGAGACTCTAGCGAAGCTATGATCCCATTAAATTCTTACCTGAAGATTATAGTGTCGTTAAGAACTCTCTTCAGTACACATGAGTTGTACCTAGGCTAGACTTGGTGATATCTGGTATAAGGGCTAGAGAGTTAGAACTTAGAACCAGTATGAGAGGGTGGAGTGAACTTATTCGTGAAAGGAAAAAATGAAAGGAAATATAATGTTCCGAATAATCATCAGACTAATAACCAAGAACCTAAGGGAAGAGAAAAGAATAAACAGGATAAAAATAAGAATAGTGACAAGAAGTGCTATCATTGTGAAAGATGAGGACACCTTAAAAGGAATTGTTATAAGTTCATTAGGGAACAAAAAAATGAA
>SKCR01039499.1:0-16076 GCA_019454045.1 Zanthoxylum bungeanum
AGTGGGCAGTGAGCAGAATTCAGTTCGTTTTTGTTGCCAAATCGTCTCTCAACCGCTCGATGTAAGTATTCCGCACTTCCGTGTTGTATTCGCTTATGATTCATGCTTGAGTTTTGATCTTGGACCTATAGAAACTCCAACAGGTAATCCAATTACAATGATAAAAGAGCAATTTCCTTTGTCACATAGTTAATTGTAACAACAACACCATGTCTGTATAAATAGTGATGCTATTGATCATAATTGTCCAACAATCTCCCACTTGGCCTATAGCAATTACTCAAGTGTCCTACACCTGAACTATGTACGGGTCGCTCAAACTTCTGCTGAGAAACAGCTTTCGTCAGCGGATTTGCAATGTTATCATCTGATGCATTTTATTCGATCATCACATTGCCACGATGTATGATCTAACGAATCAGATGAAATAGTCGAAGCATATACTTGGATCTTGATGAGGCCACGGTTCCTTAGCCTGCGCTGTTGCCCAGCTCAGCTGCTAACAGAACTACTCCTAATCCAATTAGGATTATATAGATCCAAAATGCTTCTTTTGCTGCCTCAGCTACAATAATATTCCACTGTTGTTATTTATCCGGAAATAGTATCTTGCTTGGAAGATTTCCAGCTCACTGTTTCGTTATTCAAACTAAATATGTACCTTTATTGTGACTTAAAGTCATCTTTATCGGTTTTGGAAACTTGCAGCGGTGAACCTAGTAACTTCAAGTTCTCATTTCCCTATATTTCAAAAAAGCATCCTTAGTTCGTCCAAGATACTCAAGGATGTTCTTTACATTAATCAAGTGACCATCACCTGGATTGGCCTTATAGCGTCTACATATGCTCAAAGCATATGAGACATCAGGTCACATACATTAAAAAATGTACGAACTTTGGGATGGCTGTCAGTATCTTTCTAGATCTATCCCAGAAGATCTTATCCTAGAATAAAGCCTGCTTCTCCCAGGTATTCCATGGAGAATTTAATGAAAGTCAAGAATTTTAATACGGAATTCGTTAATTCGGAGGAATTAGCGAAATTGAGCCCGAAAGTGTTTGCGGACACATTCGTATTTTGAAACGAGTAGGATCCGCAAATCACATCGCGAAGTCTCATTACTTGACACGAATAGATGATGGATGTATTAGTCACCTTTATGGGATGATACATTGTCTCTATTCTCAATGTAAGATGATGATGCCATTTAATGAATTTTTAGGAGGGAAAAGTTTTCACGTTTTTTGAAGAGTTTTTATCTAAAAAAATTCATTTTGGTATATGATACATCATCATTTCTTTCCATTTGCCTCTCACGGTTTTTGAAACAAATCAAAGGGAAAAAGAAAATTAAAAAGGCACTCTCTCCTCTTCTTCTCCTCTCTTCTCTCACGCCATTTTCTGGTTTCAAGAGGCAGTGAACTGCCGAACAAAATAAAAAGAAAATGGAGGGAAGCAAGTGTGTTTTGTGGCAAAACAAGAGTGTAGCACACTCCGGGATCATGCCAAGGTGATAAGGGAAGTATACCCATGAGTAGGGAACGTTTTGATGAAGCTTGAAGCTCGTTTTTGATGTTCAAAATGGCGCAAAACAGACCACCAAACTGCTGCAGTGGGCGCACATGAGCAGTGGGCAATGAGCAGAATTTCAGTTCGTTTTGTTGCCCAAATCGTCTCTCAACCGCTCAATGTAAGTATTCCGCACTTCCGTCGTTGTATTCGCTTATGATTCATGCTTGAGTTTTGATCTTGGGACCTCTAGAAACTCCAACACATTCTAAAAGCATAATAAGGTGCGAATACAATAATAATGATATTCAGATGAATATATAACAAACTTTGTTCCTAGAACAATCTCTCCCTTTCCTATCTCCCGCTAGCACTATTCATACTTCTACCCAATTACATAATACTTCTAAAGAAACCTCATTTACATTGAGGGGAATTCGTGAGAAGAGAAATACAATGAGATAAGGAGATAATAGGCTGGACTCGCAGGTCCAATTTAATAAATTCTAAATATATTACAACAATTTCCAAAATTGCCCTCACCCTTCTAATATCCATCCGATATACATTATTCATACATACATCCAAGTATTCACACAAATCATGTTATCAATCAATCTAATCCAATTAATTAATCTTTGATTAGTGACCATCCAATGTTCAAACAACGATTTGATTTGCGCTAGTGCAACTCGTTTAAGGATAAATACTCAAAGTACGTATTCTTCGAGTATTAAGCAAATTACCGTAGCGACTTAACTAAATCCAATTTAATTAAATAATAATGCCTCGCAATATTATTATGTAAGTCGCTTACGAATTAATTCTAAATTAATTCGTTCGCTAGAGTTAAAATCCAATTTAATTCCGCTTTGTAATCCGATTTCATTTAATATATCTAATATATTATTTTAGCCCAATTTAAATAAATAAAATAGTAAAATCTATTTTCACTATTAAATTTACTTTACCGATTAATTCTAAATTAATCGAGTTCTCTCTTCTCGACGAATTTAATCTCAGATAAATTCTCGAAGCAATTAATCCCAGATTAATTCTTTCTTTAATAAATAATTCCCAGATTAATTATTACCGTAAATAATCCCAATTAATTTTCTCTCTCATTATTAATCCCAGATTAATTTTCTGTTCGAGTCAAATCTCAACGGTGAATCTTTGGGAAGCGACCCAAGAGATCCCTGGATATGTTGGCAGTAAATACAGTCATAGGACTATCCGAATACGTGCGTACCCGATACCACGTTCTTACCGATTTACAAGACATGGTTGACTTCTAGCAAAGTACCGTGCCTACCCAATTCTCCAGAAATATTCCTTAAAGGAATATGTAATCTTTTTCAGGCGTAGTATGACCGGCGTAAACACACACGTATAACGCAAGTGCACGTATCGTTCAAGTAGTTTAAAAATATCGATCCCACGAGGACTTAATTCCTACTGTTGTTATTAATTCTTGATAATATTTATTTAAAGGTATCTAATTAAATGGAGAAGATAATGATGTTTGATTGGTTGGTTGAATGTGGTTTTCCTTAATTAAAATAAATAAAATAAACAAAAGAAAATACTAAGGAAAATAACAAAAGACTCAAAGATCTAAGGTCGTGACTCCACACAATTTATTATAAAGATGAATTGATTCTCTTATCTATGTGTAATAAATCAGTTTGCTAACCTGGAACACGAAAATATGCAAAAGCCTATGTCGATGGTCAGACACAAATACCCAGTATAACCCAATTGAACCATATGTCTGTCAACCAAATTACTTGGATTCATTAAGATCAAGTTCTAATTATGGCTACCCCCGCCCAACAGGTATATGTCTATCCTGTAAGGAAATCTATTAAAGGGTTATCTATCCTCAAGGAAGATCGTGGGCTATTGAATCTAAGGCTGAAACTTAAAATCCCTATGTCTAGTTCATTTTAAGTTTACCACATCAATCTTATTGGTGACCAGACAACAAGAAGCATTAAGCTTAAAACTCAATAAGCAAACTAAAGAATTACCCAATAAATAATTAAATCAATTATTAAGCCTAGTAATATTGTGTTTCATCACTTCCCTATAATAAATAAAAAGCTGGGGTTAGAGGATCCACATTTAATATTTCTTATCTAGGAATCTCACTTATTATAATATATAAATTATTTTAAGTTCTGCTTTCTCAGGAATTAATAATATTAAACATTTCAAACCAGCCATATAGGCGATAATCCATTTAGTCCAATTACACCAGCAATATAGGCGGTAATTATCTGTCACATAAAGACCAGCCATATAGGCGGTAAAGTAATTTATATTTAGACCGACCATATATGCGGTAATAAAGTCTGCCATTAATTAATCCGGTTAAATTATAATTTATAATTATAATTAAGTGAGATTTACCTAGATAATTATATTAAATGTTTCACCTTTTACCCCAGCAGTAAATTAACTACAAAACATAAAGTAAATAAAAGTAAATAAAATTTTATTACAAAAAGTAAAAGTGCATAATTAAAAATATTAAAAAAATGCTAAATTAAAATTACAAAAACTGAAACACTCAAGATGCAATCCTTAGAGTTCTTACAAAACTCAAGGAAGGCATGCTTTGAATTCTGAAATCGCGCTGAATTTATAGGCGTCAGTAGGGGTCACGCGTCGCGATGCCAAGCCAGAGTCGCGACGCCCGTTTGGTCGAAGTGGCACGCTCTGGTTCGTCGGTTTCAGATTCTGGATAAGGTGATAAGGCGACACATGGCAAGGTGGTTGAAGTTCAATTATTGTGACACGTGGCGGCTTCTGATTGGTCAGCTCAGATTCTTATCCGCCACGTGTCAGATAAGGATAAGTCAATCAATAATTGATGCTGACGTGGCGACACATGGCAATTTGACTGTCGGTACCATAGAATTGCGACACGTGGCATGCTGTGATTGGTTGATGATGATGTGGCGATGGCATGGTTGTTTGACTCGGTCAACCGGTGATGTGGACGATGACGTGGCTGATAGGTGGAGTGACACGTGGCGATGGTGACTGTCGGCACCATAGGATGATGACATGTGGCACGGCACACGTTAGCAAAGTCAAACTTTTCTCAGATTCTGATTTGTGGACCCGGCGCACGTTAGCATTGTTCGGCGCATGTTAGGCGTCGCGACGCGGCAAATTACCAAAATTCCATTTTCATCCAATTTTCACTGTTTTGGCCCAAATCACCTCCAGAGTGTCCTGAAACTTTATTTATCTATAAAATAACATAAAACACGTCAAAATATTCACAAAACGCAAGAAACTATACAAAATATTTGGTTAAATAAGTGAGAAATAGTGATAGATTTACCACTCATTACACCCCCAAACCTAACATTTTGCTAGTCCTCGAGCAAAACACAAAATAAAATAACATAATAAAATTTAACTAAGCGACTTTCGTAGGGATCACAGTTGTATTTACCATATGCAACAAGCCTTTAAACCTCTAGGTGTCCCTAGTGGACGAGTTGTAGTCTCGTGAGGGTTTACAGCAATAATACCCACAAACATTTTACAAAAGTAAAAAGGTAGTGAAACTAATGTACACAAAAGCAAAAAGACAAGCGAAAAGAGAATAAAGAAGTTAGTGACTAATTAGGTGAAATTTCTACTCCAAGTTACTAGTTGTTTTGTTTCATTCTAAATTACCGAATAAGTAAATTCTTCGATTATATTTACCATTCTTCATATACACAGCCAACAAATTATTAAACAACTCATTTTTGCCCACAACAGTCATAAGTGTAGTTGATAAGAGAGTAATATTTTTGTCCTAAAGTTTTATCATAATTCACATTTTTTTTGCAGCAATGGAATAATTTTTCTAATTTTTCTGATCTTTTTCTTTGATTTTTTTTTTACTTATATACAATATCTTCAGTCTATGTAGCGAGTGTTGGGTCGGTGGCTCCCAAACCAGTTAGTTTTAGGGCACCGGGTGTTAAGACACCCCTACGGACTTAATTACTCAGACTTCAGATATATATATTTTGCAGCATCTTTGATCCATATAGCGAGCTTTGGGCCAGTGACTCCCAAACCAGTTGGTTTTAGGGCACTAGGTGTTAAAACACCCTTACAGACTTAATAACTCGGATCTCAATTTATGATTTATGATTTATATTTTTTTTACTCCATCACTTTTTGAGATGCTTCCTCCAATTAACTAGAGCACTGAATATTACAAACTTTTCAATTTTAGCTCATGTCTGTATGTTACTATGCATATTGATAATACCTGTTAATTGAGCATATGAAGATCCATTTTAATCAGTATTATGGAGAATTCACAAATTAAATAATTCAAAAGGAATAAACAAAAATTAACTTGTTTTGAAATAGGTTTAAGATATGTCTCAGGAGTGGAAACTCCTTACTCAGCTATCTCTTACCAATTTCACATTTTTAGTTAAAATAAAAACACAAAAACACAAAATTTTTTTGTAATTTTTGAAAATTTTTCAATTTTTTTTTGTATTTTTCGAAAAATTTTGGACTAAAAATAAAAATAATAAAAACAAGTTACTAATAACTAATCCCTACACCAAAACCTAAATGAGACATTGTCCCCAATGTCTTAAACCGTAAAAGAGGAGTTTAGAAGGTAGTTACTGGTTAGCTGAAATATAGAAAAATTACCGATTAAGATCTATGTCCAATTTACGCTTCTTACCACGATCGATATCTGACCAGTTCAACTTGGAAAGAATGGGGTTGAGTTTTTGTTCAAAGGATATGATTTGGTCAATTAATTCTTCGGCCTTTGTAGCAGTTAGGAAAATATCTTGAACAGATTTTGTGACGAACTCATGTCTTTTGGCTTCCGCAAGAAATACAAACAGAAAATCGAAGAAATGCTCAATCTTGAGTAACCCAATGGGTTTCCGATGAATGTTTAAGTGTGCCCATGATGCTACGGTGAACATTTCTTCAAACGTTCCAAGCCTACCTGGTAACGCAATAAACGCATCCGCAGTACCGATCACTTCATGGATTTGTTCGGACATACCTGATACAATACGTTCATCTCCATTTGTTGGTCTAATTAATTGTTCGTCTGCCAAAGGTTTTGGAATGATTCCCAAAACATGACCGCCACCTTCCTGAACGGCTTTTGAAATGCTTCCCATCATTCCAAGATTGCCACCGCCATATACTAGGTGCATATTTTTCTCTGCTATGACTCTCCCCAATTTCTTTGCAGCCTCAATGAATTCTGGTTTATTACCAGAATTGGATCCATAGAAATCACAAATTCGCTTGACTCGCTGCTGTGAAGTTGCTTCCATTTTCTTTCTCTTATTTGAATGCATATCTGAATGTGTCGAAGAAAGAAATGTAGAGCTGAATTTATAGAACCTGAAAATAGGTGAGTAATAGTAGCCACTAGTACCTGCCAAATGACAATTATTAGATGAACGTTAAAATAAATCGTGAAAAATTTAAAAAGTTTAGATCTTGTCGGGGAAAATAAAGGAAATAAAAACAGAAAAGCAAATTAAAGCATTTATTAAGGCAACAGAATTGTGTACGCAATACGCCACACGTTTGGTATATAAATCCATTAGGATGAGTCTCAAGATTTCATTCCTTACTCAGCCGTCGCTTATGAATTGTCTCTCTCCTTTGTGATTGCCAAACATCATTCCTTCTGTCTTAAAATGCTCCGTTTGTGCTTTTCCCTACAAAAATAACACACAAAATTAAAAACTCTACAACATGTATACACAAAATATAAAAATAGAAATTACAACAAAGTGCACGGGTTGCCTCCCTGCTAGCGCTAAATTTTCATCTTCAGCCAGACGTGACTGAAATTTATCTGTTAAGGAGGTTCAATGTCGTTTTGGATGTCCGATTAAAGACAATCCCATGAGCGTTGCTTTTGAAGGGTCTCTTCCAACGGTAAAGTGGCAAATATTTTTTGTCATTTTTCGTGTTTGTGCCACCTTTTTGATTTCTGTTGCTCCAGTGGTTCCTGAAAAGAAAGAAAGAAAATCAGGAGGTCTCGTATGGTGCTTGACTTGGAATGGGAGTTCCATTCTGTCAAGCTTCTGGGCGATATGTGTAATTTGTACTCCCCAAAACAGTGATGTTTCTTCTGAATGTGCTGGATCTTTAATAAGTTCATACATTTGTTCATCCATTTGCTTTGCTTCTTACTCCACCTTTTCTTCACAGATGAATTTTAAAATTTATGTATTCAACTCTTCAACCTCTGATACGACTGGAATGGATGGTTCAGGTAGATCTTCATCTAACATCATGGTAAAGCATGCTCCAAGATCTTCATTTTGAGGATTGAAAGTTTGATCCTCCGTTGTTGGTGCAGTTGGTACAAATAGATCAGCTTCATCCTCGTCAGAATCTGAATAATAAAAGTCAAATAGAGACTTCGCTGGTTTGGGCTCCTGAACTGATACCTCTGGTTGTTGATACTGCTCAGCCTCCTCCTCTATTATGATGTCATGATGAATCTCAGGATATTCGAAGGCTTCATCTGTGTCATCTGAAACTGGTTCTTGAGGTATATAGTTCTGGTTTTCTATGAATTGTCTCATTTGATCTGTCATCATCTGAATGAATTCTGGTTGTCTCTAAATTTTTGCATCTAATTGAGCTTCCCGTTCTTCGAGCCAATCTTTGAGTATGTGAATCAACTAATCTTCCTCTGATGGTTCTGATTGTTGATGGAAATCGAAGGTAGATGGTGGATAAGATGGAAAATGTGGTTCTGTGAAATGTGATGGATCTGCATACCATGAGGATATTGATAGCTCTGCCACCCTGGATGGTAGTTGTATTCGCAATAATCTCTATGGTGGTTACCATTACATATGCCACATCTCCCCATTGCGTATTGTTGAGAAAATGTGGTATTGCTTGGTTCTGGCATCCAGTGATAGTTGTTGGGCTGGTAAACAGGCCTCAGAAAACCGGACTGTTGCTCCCAGATTTGGGGTGTATCTTCTAATAAAGCTCGTGATCTCTCAATCTCCCAATAATGTTCAATTTTTCAATCACCTGAAAACAAAAGAAAGAAATAAAAATTACAAATAAAAATAAAGAAAATTAGATACAAGTAAATTGGATAGCTTCAAAATTAATAACTCAAGAAAATAAGTCCCTGTCAACGGCGCCAAAACTTGACCGGCGTTAGGGGTGGCAAAACGAATCAACGAATCGAATTTGTATCGAATCCTAAACGAATCGAATCAAAATGTTGTGGATTCGTATTCGATTCGTTTATTAAACGAATCCTAATATCATGATTCGTATTCGATTAGTTTATTAAAGGAATCGAATACAAATATTCGTTTATTCGTTTAGTCAATGACATTATTTAATAAAATAATTTACCACACTTGATTTATATTAATTCTTCATAAATATAGACATATACAATATGTAATTAATATATTTAGGAAAAATACCTCACTAAATATCGAAAATATTATTTTTTCTATGGTAATTAGCTATAATTTCTCGAATCTTAAATGAAAATTAACAAAAACTAGTAAATAAAAATAATAAAACGAATCATAAACGAATAAACGAATCAATGAGCTTAAATTCGTATTCAATTCGTTTAATAAATGAATCGAATCGAATCGACCCATTTATTAACGATCAATTTTTTCAAACCCGTATTCGCTTTAAAGCGAATCGAATCAAACGAATAAAAGAATCCTGACCCAAATTGCCACCCCTAACCGGCGTAAACCACCACGTATAACGCTAGCGCACGTATCGTTCAAGTAGTATAAAAATATCGATCCCACGAGGACTTAATTCCTACTGTTGTTATTAATTATTGATACTATTTATTTACAGGTATCTAATTAAATGGAGGGAAGAGAATGATTGTTTGATTGGTGGTTGAATGTGGTTTTCCTTAATTAATAAATAAAATAAAGAAAATAAAATACTAAGGAAAATAACAAAAGACTCAAAGATCTAGGGTCGTGACTCCACACAATATTATTATAAAGATGAATTGATTCTCTTATCTATGTGTAATAAATCAGTTTGCTAACCTGGAACACGAAAATATGCAAAAGCCTCTGTCGATGGTCAGACTCAAATACCCAGTATAACCCAATTGAACCATATGTCTATGTAAACCAAATTACATGGATTCATTAAGATCAAGTTCCAATTATGGCTACCCCCGCCCAACAGGTATATGTCTATCCTGTAAGGAAATCTATTAAAGGGTTATCTATCCTCAAGGAAGATCGTGGGCTATTGAATCTAAGACTGAAACTTAAAATCCCTAGGTCTAGTTCATTTTAAGTTTACCACATCAATCTTATTGGTGATCAGACAACAAGAAGCATTAAGCTTAAAAATCAATAAACAAACTAAAGAATTACCCAATAAATAATTAAATCAATTATTAAGCCTAGTATATTGTGTTTCATCACTTCCTAGAATAAAATAAAATGATGGGGTTAGAGGATCCACATTTAATATTTCTTATCTAGGAATCTCACTTATTATAATATATAAATTATTTTATGTTCTGCTTTCTCGGAATTAATAATATTAAACATTTAAAACCAGCCATATAGGCGGTAATCCATTTAGTCCAATTACACCATCCATATAGGCGGTAATTATCTGTCATATAAAGACCACCATATAGGCGGTAAAGTAATTTATATTTAGACCGACCATATAGGCGGTAATAAAGTCTGCCATTATTTAATCCGATTAAATTATAATTTATAAATTATAATTAAGTGAGATTTACCTAGATAATTATATAAATGTTTCCCCTTTTACCCCAGCGGTAAATTAACTACAAAACATAAAGTAAATAAAAGTAAATAAAATTTTATTACAAAAAGTAAAAGTGCATAATTAAAAACTAAAAAAAAAATGCTAAATTAAAATTACAAAAACTAAAATACTCATATGCAATCCTTAGAGTCCTTACAAAACTCAAGGAAGGCATGCTTTGAATTCTGAAATCGCGTTGAATTTATATGCGTAAGTAGGGGTCACACGTCGCGACGCCAAGCCAGAGTCGCGACGCCCGTTTGGTCGACGTGGCACGCTCTGGTTCGTCGGTTGCAGATTCTAGAAAAGGTGATAAGGCGACACGTGGCAAGGTGGTTGAGTTCAATTATTGTGCCTTGTGCGGCTTCTGATTGGTCGGCTCAGATTCTTATCCGCCACTTGTTAGATAAGGATAAGTCAATCAATAATTGATGTTGATGTGGCGCTAACGTGGCGACACATGGCAATTTGACTGTCGGCACCATAGAATTGCGACATGTGGCACGCTGTGATTGGTTGATGATGACGTGGTTGTTTGACTCGGTCAACCGGTGATGTGGACGATGACGTGGCTGACAGGTGGAGTGACACGTGGCGACACGTGGCGATGGTGACTGTCGGCACCGTAGGATGATGACACGTGGCACGACGCACGTTAGCAAAGTCAAACTTTTCTCAGATTCTGATTTGTGTTCCCGGTGCATGTTAGCACTGTTCGGCGCATGTTAGGCGTCGCGAAGTCCAAAATTACCAAAATGCCCTTTTCATCCAATTTTCACTGTTTTGGCCCAAATCACCTCCAGAGTGTCCTGAAACTTTATTTATCTACAAAATAACACAAAACACATCAAAATATTCACAAAACTCAAGAAACTATACAAAATATTAGGAAAATGAGTGGGAAATAGTGATAGATTTACCACTCATCATAGTATACGTAGTATTGCGTATTACGATCCAGTATCGAATTTCAAATGTTAGGCCTGTGGTTGGAATTGTGTCTGCCCCGTACGAAGCATATATCGGATCTCTGGTAACTAGTCTCTATAATCGGATAATCATGACCTTGTCATATATCCCATAGCTGCAGCATACAAGAGTACCAGTTCCGTATCCTGCGTGATCATCATCTCCATATGACTGAAGTGATACTTCCATCTTGACATCACATCCAATACACTACAATTCTCAGTATAGTCCAGAAGAAGCGTACACAGAACCTGTTAAAGCCCCGGATGACCAAAACCAAATATACTGATTGTCGCAAATATTAGGGATGCAAGTCTCAGGTTAAGACCAAATACACCTACCCTGATTCGGATTTCCATAGACACATAGTCATACTACCAATGGGATTTCGATGGGTCTATCCAGAGTGAAGTTGTTTCCGTACCATCGGTAAATAGAACCTCCTATTACACTTTCATGAGTATCCAATACCCAAATAAATGAGAAATATGCCATTACGCTTCCATACACGCACAAGTGTCATATTAGCCTATTCCGCATTATCGATGTCCAGTCTCGATAATACTACGACTAGGGATATTTAATGGTTAAACCTTATGTGGATTAATACTGTCTCATATCTTATTAATCTGGTACTAATCATATGGACTTTTATCCTTTATATATCCAGGTAATCCAATTACAAATGATAAAAGAGCAATTTCCTTTGTCACATAGTTAATTGTACAACAACACCATGTTCTGTACAAATAGTGATGATATGGGTCATAATTGTCCAACACAAGATTCATGTAACATCTCACCCAAAGCCAGGATGCAACCGACAGGAGATAAGAAAACCCATCTCCAAACGACTCTGATGTTACTAAAATTTCAGCATGACCTCTACTACAAATCATAAAACCTGGATCAATTCCAGCACCTCGAGGTGACTTGAAATTAATTTCAAAAGCAACCATCTCAACTCTCACAAATAGGCATTCGGCTTGACAAATCTCAACTCAAATACAAATAGGCCTCCGGCTTAAAATAGACAAATAAATATAACCAACTACGTGCTCAGCACGATTTAAAATTATACATATGATACAAATAAATAAAACTAAAATTGTGGGTGCCCAAATACATATCCAAGAACCATACAACAACCTAAGACCCACTTGACTGCATCGGGGTGACCCGCTGTCTACAAGATGTGAAAGGAAATCTTCTACCTCTTTAAGTCTAATGTAAACCTACAAAACTAGCAAACAGTCGAGGTGTGAGCTATAAAGCTTAGTAAGTTCTCATGTCTTATGTAAATATATCTATTAACAATAAAAACTTAAATAGAAATCAGATATATGTAAATACACAAACTTTTAATATCATATTTATCTGATGGCCATTTACTTATGTTATACTTGGATAATTTACTCAATGTACTGAATGCAACAATGTAGCAAATTTATCTGTTTGATTCCACACTATATTTCACATCTACGGAATTCTGACATCTCTCATACAACAATCTAGAAGCATTCATCCACGTATGTACATACTCTTTTTCCACACTATAGCTATACTTTATAATACTAACAACATTAGATTTTCTCCTAACCGGAACTAACTTATTATCTACCAAACCACCCAAACCCATGGCTAAGGCCAATCCAAACCTGTGGTGGTTTAGTAAGCAAAAACTACGGTTTGTTACTTTATATGGATTACGTAAGCTAAAACATAAGCATTAACTAACTATGAGCTGTAAATTTTTTACTAAAACACTGAGCTGAATCGTCAGACCTCCATTTAATATAAGCTACTGATGTTTGATTTCATCCATTGGAATCCTCACAACTGCATTCTAAGTGTGGTAAACCCCCAACACTGAACCCTTACATTGATATCACAAACCGAGCATGCAGTTCCATATACATTTATACAAAGTACATACTCATAGTATAACTACGAAACTACTCATCAAATTTAAAATGGATATCGCTGAACCTCCAAATCAAAAAATTATCTTAAGAAAGGCAATCATTCTGAAAATTCTTTTATTGTCTGAAACAAATCTCTTCTTTTGAAAATTTTCTGGAAATCTTTTTCTGTCGGTAAAACTTTGAGATTCTCTTAAAAACTATTTCTCTTGAAAACTCGTTTATAAACCATCACTTTTTGTAAACCCATTTCTGAAATTTGTTTTCTGAAAAATCTTTATCTGAAAGATCTGTTCTGAAAACTATCTTTGAAACTGATCTCTGAAAACTATTTTTGAAAAACTGGACTCTGTCTCTGAAAACCCGACGTATGGGGCGTTACGTATTGCTGTCCCCGCATATGCCTAATTAGAGCCAGGAGTCCAAATCCATGACTTTGGGGTGTTATGTATCACCGTCCCTCATAGCATGCCACTCATGTCAATGAAACTAGTGGTCTTGGGGCGTTACGTATCACCGTTCCCCAAGCCACTGAACTAGAACTGGGGTTGTGAATCTATGCTACCCTCCAAGCTCTGAATCTAGGATCTAGGGGCATCTGTCATCCCTAGTCCAGAACTAGGATCCAGGGGCGTTACATATCACCGTCCCCCTAGTCCTCTACCTGTGCATATGTAAACCGTCAATTCCATATCTGTATCAGTATACATATTAATGTGGGTTTTCCCCCATGCCTCGAAAAATCACAAACTCCTGCTTTTTAAATCAAGTCTTTCTGAAGCATATTTTTATTTAAAACAACTGGAAATAAATATGTCTAACGTCCTGGTGCGAAAACATAAGTCTTTACATATAACAATATAAAAGAAAAGAAAAATTATCTAGAAATAAATGTCCACTCAATATACATAGGATCCAGAGGCGTTACGCATCGCGTCCTCCTGGTCTTGGGTCTGTATCCGTCAATGAACACTATGTCTCCCTCTGGGTATGCAAAATGCATATGTATCATCATAACAACCATATGATCATGTAAGTCATGCAATGAAATAAAATGCAATGCAATGTCATTACCAATATACACAACAGCAAAGTCGATCACACTGTAAGCTCTGTATTTTTGCATAAGTCCCGAAGATGAGCCTCGTATGGAGGCACTACTCTTTAAGTTGTGGAAGTCGCGGTAAATGGACGTCGGAAGGGAAAAGTCAGAAATCAATACCCTGTTGGATTTAATTTGTTTGGTTAGCTTCGGGTTTGCTCGTTAGACCTCTGTTTTAAAACCTATCCTTGGCCCAAACCCCCCGCAAGCCACACACCAAGCCCACACAACCAAGCCACACAACAAGCCCACCAAAAGGACCAACCACACGCCCAAACCCCCTAATTCACGCCCAAAGCCTTCCAAAATAACAAATCCACACATTAAACACATGTTGAAATCAAACCAAATCACCTTCCCAAATTAAAAGATTCAAATTAAATCTCATCAATCACCTTCCTAATTAAATTAAATCACATTCCTAAAGTAAATAAAATAAAACCAAATCAAATCAAATACCTTCCAAAATTGAAGAGATCC
Source organism: Zanthoxylum bungeanum (assembly GCA_019454045.1). Taxonomy (NCBI): domain Eukaryota; kingdom Viridiplantae; phylum Streptophyta; class Magnoliopsida; order Sapindales; family Rutaceae; genus Zanthoxylum; species Zanthoxylum bungeanum. Next base: position 14,819 of record SKCR01039499.1, read on the forward strand.
TTTCCTTATGATACACAAACTAAATACTCCCCATAATTACACAATATTCCTTCCTTATTCGCATAAGGACAACCCCAACCCTTGCCTATAAAAAGAAGCATAAACCCAACTCTTTGGACCCCTAGCACTCACACCCAAAGCATAGAAAAACTATCCCTCCTTGCCGTGAAAGAGAGATCCATGCAAGCCTTCATCGAAGTGCAAACAAACCCTCCACTAATAAAACACGTCCCCAACTGCAACACATTTTGACCACCGAAATAGTCCCCAACTGCAGCCCCTTCTAACCACCGAATCTGCCCATAAAATCCCTCCATATTCACACATAAACTGCCTAGAAATCGGACTTCATTTTCACGCATAAACTACCATGAAACAGCCCTCAAATTCACACATAAACATCCCAGAAACATCACCTTATACCACCGAAAACTGCATTGAAAATCAGCCCTGCAATCACCGAAAATTGTCCAGAAAATTAACCCTCATTCACCGCAAAAACAACCTTGAAACACAGCCCAAACACCGCAAAAATAGTGACCAGAAAAACTGCAGTAAAACAGTGAGCAAACAGCAGCCCAAAATAGCGAGGCAAAGAAGGAAAACAATGAACCAGTGAATCGGAAGAGTTGCGGAGCATCAACCCTTCCGACAACCGCGTAACGCACTTCCAAAAGACGACTTAAAAGGTTAGACCTGAGGGCACCCTTTTATTTATCTCCGCTTATTTTCTATTATTTGTTAATATTTCTTTGCATTAGTATTGTCGGTTAATGTATGCTATGTCTATTAAATGAATGGAATATGTGTTATCTCTTGCGGTATATCGGATGGAAACCCAGACGTAAATTCTATAGCTGAATCCGAATGGACGGTAGTACGGTCTGTACTTGCGATACAACGCCACATACCGCTTGAGAGACACACATATTCTGTTTCATCCAACATTATGTTTATACATTATTTAGTCGTTTAGTATGTTTTTTTTTTATGCATGATTTAGTCGTTTAATATGTTATTTTATGCATGATTTAGTTATTTAGTACGATATTTTTATGCATGATTTATTTATATTTCCGTATGTATTAATTTAATGTATTAATGAGATTGCGTGCTTGCCGTCATATCGACTTACTTTTATGCATTCAAACTTAAATATAGGTTTTATTTTCATGTACGTAAACTTAGACATATGGTACTCTTGGGAATGCATGTTGCATAGACTCGGTTAGATTATTGCATAAATCCGTTCATTACA
>SKCR01039500.1:0-16031 GCA_019454045.1 Zanthoxylum bungeanum
TGTATATCATGATTAATCACCCAAATTAACATTTCTAAAACATCAATTCATACAATTAATCATGCTCATTTTCATCATCACATGTCCAAAACATTTGATTAAAATCAAACCCATATACATGCTATTTAAGTCTTGGCCAAGGGAGTGATTTTATGTCCGATTCGTTTCAATCCAATTAAACACACAATCGACATTAAATCAACACTTCTAATCGTTTCAAGTCATCCAATGATCAACGAAACAAAATTCCAAGACATTTAGGGCACTATACCTATTCGGCCAAGATACTCAAATTGGGGAAATTTGTTCCAAACAATTTTTAATCAAATTGATCCAACCAATCATCAATTAAAATACATTCAAGCATACTTTATCATCCAATTTCATAATTTCATGCTTAAATCAATTTTACCCAATTTCAAGCTTTATGACATTCTTGGCAATTTGGGGATTTTACATCCGATTCGAATTCAATCCAATTGATTCTACAATCGATATCAAATCATCATCCCAAATGATTTCCAACACACCCAATTGTCAAAAATCAAAAAATCCCAAGACAATTTAATCATCAAATTTTCGGCCAAGGTGGAATTTTGGGGGAAAAAGATCCAATCCATTTTTCTTGAAATTGACCATGTCAATCTTCAATTCAAACACATTAAGCATACAAATCCATCCAATTTAATTTATCATGCTCAAATTCAAGTTTGCCCAAATTTTAGCCCTAACATTTTTCATGCTTTTAACCTAAGCTCTTGATGCCATTGTTGGAGTTTCTAGAGGTCCCAAGATCAAAACTCAAGCATGAATCATAAGCGAATACAACGACGGAAGTGCGGAATACTTACATCGAGTGGTTGAGAGACGATTTGGCAACAAAAACGAACTGAAATTCTGCTCACGTTGGGCGTGAATGCTGCTGTGACAGTGGTTGCTGAAATGGGCTGCTGTTTTTGGCCATTTTGAACATAAAAAACGAGCTTCAAGCTTCATCAAAACGTTCCCGGCTCATGGGTATACTTCCCTTATCACCTTGGCATGATCCCGAGTGTGCTAGCACTCTTGTTTTGCCATAAAACACACTTGCTTCCCTCCATTTCTTTTGTTATTTTCGGAAGTTCACTGCTTCACAAAAACCAGAAATGGCGTGAGAGAATAGAGGAGAAGAAGAGGAGAGAGTGCCTTTTTCAATTTTCTTTTTCACTTTTATTTGTTTCAAAAACCGTGAGAAAGAAAAAGAAAAAGCAATGATGAGATATCATTTTCCAAAATGAATTTTTTTATTAAAAAACCCTTCAAAAACCGTGAAAGGGTTTCCCTCCAAAAAATCCATTAAATAGCCTCACCTACTTACATTGAGAATAGAGACAATGTATCATCCCATAAAGGTGACTAGATACATCCATCAACTAGTCGTGTCAAGTAATGAGACTTCGCGATGTGATTTGCGGGTCCCACTCATTTCAAAATACAAATGTGTCCGCAAACACTTTCGGGCTCAATTTCGCTAATTCCGAATTAACGAATTTCCGTCGCGACGAGAACTAAATAATTACGCCTGGCGAAATCACTATTCACGTCGCTAACGAATTAATTCTAAATTAATTCGCTCGCCCGAATTAAAATCTAATTTTAATTCCGCGTCGAAATCTAATTTCGTTTAATATATCAAATATATTAATTCCTCGATTAATTCCAAATCAATGTTTCTCTCTCTTCAATTGATATTTTATCCTAGATAAAGTGTCTCCGAAATTAATCCCAGATTAATTCTCTCTCTCATCATATTAATCCCAGATTAATATAAGTGCGAGTCATACGTCATCGGTGAATCTTTGGGAAGCGACCCATGAGATCCCCGGATATGTTGGCAGTCAAATCGGTCATCGGACTATCCGAACCCGTGAGTACCAAGTACTACATTTTACCGATTTACAAGACAAGGTTGGCTTATAGGAAAGCACCAAGTCTACCCAATTCTCCGGTCATATTCATCTAAGAATATTTAAGATCTGTATCAAGCGTAGTATACCATTGTATTGTGCATATCGGCCCAGTATCGGATAGTCACGTGCTAGGCCTAGGGCTGGATAAGTGTCTGCCCCGTACGAAGCACATGTCGGATGTCTAGTAACTAGTCTCTATAATCGGATATACATGACCTTGTCATAATATCCCGATGGCCGCGCAGCACTTAAGAGCACTAATACCGTATCCTGCGTGACATCATCTCCACTATGACTAGAGTGATACTTCCGTCTTGACATCACATCCAATACACTACGACTCTCTGATAAACCCAGAAGTGGTGTACGCAGAACCGGTTAAAGCCTGTACCACCAAGACAAAAGTCTATCGATTATCGTAAGTATTAGCGATGTAAGTCTCAGGTTAAGACTATACACACCTACCTTGATTTCGGCCTCCCATAGACACATAGTCATAATACCAATGGGATTCCGAAGGGTCTATCCAGAGCGAAGCTGTTTCCCGTACCATCGGTGAAACACGACCTCCTATCGCACTTGCATAAGTATCCAATACTTATATATATGAGAACTATGCCGTTGTGCCCTCACAACGCACACAAGTGCAATACTAGCCTATTCCGCATTATCGATGTCCAGTCTCGATAATACTCCGGCTAGGGATATTTAATGATTAATCCTTCGGGGACTGATATTGTCTCATATCATTCTCAGTCCAGGAACTAATCATAGGGACCTCTCTTCATTTATATATATCTATGGTGATCTAATCACAAATGATGAGAGTGCAATTTCCTTGTCACATAGTTAATTTGCTACAACAACACAATGATCTGTGCAAATAGTGACGCTATGGGTCATTTTGTCCAACAGGACCTTCACCGATTTAACCTTAGATCGCAAAGGTATAAATTGTAGAAAAAGCTCTTTCACTCTCAAATGTCGGATGGTACATCTGTTGAACACCATGTGTCACAGATGATTGCTGACATTGAATAGCTAGGTCAGCTAGGCATAACTTTTGAGGCTGAGACTTCTCTAGATTTGATCTTGTAGTCTCTTCTTGATAGCTGGAGCAGGTTAATCATGAACTACAATATGATTAACCAAAACCATAATCTTGGAGAGTTGATGGCAATATTGCGTGAAACAGAAAAAGAGTTGATGAATGGCAAAAAGCGTGAGGCTCACTTCGCTTCAATATCTCAGTCTCCCAAGGCTTGGCCAAAGGCAACTGAAGGTGTAAAGAATAAGAAGAAAAAGAATGTCAAGGCCAAATCATGAAAACCTTCTGGGAAGGGTAAGGACAAATCCCAAGATGTATGTCTGCAGTGCGACAAGTGGGGTCATTGGAAGCGTGACTGCCGCGAGTACAAGGCACACATGAAGGAAATCAAAGCGGCAAGGCACCAGCTTCAGGTATGTTTGTTATAGAAATAAACATGTCTACTTCTAGTTATAAAAATTAGATTTTTGATTCTGGTTGTGGTACTCATATGTACTGATGTGCTGGATCTGCGGATTAGTAAGAGACTGGCCTCAGAAGAGATTGACCTCCGCGTTGGAAATGGGACTCGAGTCGCCGTTTTGGCCGTTGGGACTTATATTTTTGAACTGCCCTCTCGGCATGTACTTAATCTTTCAGATTGTTATTATGTACTTAGTTTGACTAGGAATATTTTATCTGTATCTTTATTGGCCCAATGTGGCAATACTTTTGTTTTTAGAAACACTTTTGAATATAAATCTATCTCAAACATATAATGTAACAACAAAAAGCTTCAACTAAGTAACAAAGATGAAACTTATATGTGGCATTGTCATCTGGGACATATTAACAAGACTCGCATATCCACACTTTCGAAGAGTGGGTACTTGGATGGATTTGATCCAAATTAATATGACGTCTGCGAATCACGTTTATTAGGCAAATGCCTAAAACACCTTTTAGCGGTAAAGGTGTATGTGCTACCGAACTGTTAGCCCTCTTTCATAGTGACGTATTTGGGCCCATGTCTAGCCAGGCTAGAGGTGGATATGAATACTTCGTAACCTTTATGGATTATGCATCGCGTTATGGTTATGTGCATCTTTTGAGACACAAGTCGGAAACCTTTGAGAAATTCAAAGAATTTCGACACGAAGTAGAATAACGGACCGGTAAAAGTATTAAAACATTACGGTCGGACCATGGCGGAGAATACTTGAGCAATGAGTTTCTTGATTACTTGAAAGAATATGGCATTCTTTCACAGTGGACTCCTCCCGAAACACAGCAATTAAACGGCATGTTCAAACGGAGAAACCGATCTTTGTTGGACATGGTAAGGTCGATGATGAGTCGCACTGAGCTACTTATTTCCTTCTGGGGATATGCATTGAACAGTGCAATACTTCTTTTGAATAAGGTTCTATCAAAGTCTGTTCAATAGACCCCGTATGAAATATGGACAGGAAAGAAACCGGGTTTCTCATTCCTGAAGATTTGGGGTTGCTAGGCAAACGTCAAACGTTTGGAAGGTACCAAACTTGAACCCAAATCGGATAAATGACAATTTGTAGGATATCCTAGGGATACATAAGGCTATTACTTCTATCACACACAAGAGAACAAAATATTTGTTGCTCTACATGCGGTTTTCCTTGAGAAGGAATTCCTAAATGCAGTGGTTAGTGGGAGGATAGTAGAACTCGATGAAAGTCGGAGTGATACTACTCCTGGCACTGAATCCTTAACGGAACATGAACAGTTCATCAAGGATGAGATTGTACCATAATCTTCGAATACACAAGAACCGCGTAGGTCGGAGAGAGTCAGAAAATAACCTGAGAGGTATGAGTATCTGATCTAACCTCATATAGATATTAATCTTATTGAGGAAGATGAACCGGGTACATATTAGGAAGCAATACAAGGTATCGACTCCAGTTTTTGGCAAGATGCCATGAAGTCTGAAATGGATTCCATGTACACCAACCAAGTTTGTACACTGGTTGATGCACCAGAAGGCGTAAAGCCTATTGGTTACAAATGGGTCTTCAAGAAGAAGACCGAAATGGATGGCAACATACAAACATACAAAGCTAGGCTTGTAGCGTAGGGGTATTGTCAACGACATGGTGTCGATTACGATGAAACTTTGTCACCCTTTTCCATGATTAAATCCATTCGAAACATGATTTCGTTCAAAAAGAAGATGATTCTTATGTATATAAGAAGGTTAGTGGGAGTGCACTGACATTCATTGTCCTTTATGTCGATGATGTATTGCTTATTGGCAATGACATTCCCATGCTATAATTGGTGAAAGCTTGGCTTTCAATAAAATTCTCCATGAAGGATCTAGGAGAAGCATCATTTATTCCGGGAATAAAGATCTAACTGGATAGATCTAGAAAGCTGCTTGGACTCTCCCAGAGCACGTACATTGACAAAGTGTTGAAGAGATTCAACATGGAACAGTCTAAGAGGGGACTGTTGCCAGTGTCACATGGCGTCACTCTATCTGAGGACATGTGTCATAAAACTCAAGATGAGAGAGACAACATGAGTCAGATCCCGTTCACCTCGGCAGTTGAACCGATCATGTATGCGATGATATGTACGCGAACCGATGTCTCGTAAACTTTGAGCGTGTGTAGTCGTTATCAGGCCGATCCAGGTGATGGTCCATGGATGATGGTTAAGAATATCCTTAAGTATCTTAGATGAACTAAGGATGCTTTCTTAATCTATGGAGATGGAGAACTTGAGATAACTGAGTTTACCGATGCAAGTTTCCAAACAGAAAAAGACGACTGTAAGTCGCAATCTGGGTACATATTTTGTTTGAACAACGGAGCAGTAAGTTGGAAACCTTCCAAGCAAGAGATTGTTGCCGATTCAACAACAGAAGCGGAGTATATTGCTGCTGCAAAAGAGGCAGTTTGGATCCGTAAATTTCTAATTGGATTAGGGGTAGTTCCGTTAGCAGTTAAGCCCGTTCCATTGTATTGTGACAATAATGGGGCTATAGCGCAGGCTAAGGAACCGCGGTCTCATCAATGATCCAAGAATGTTCTTTGACGTTTCCATCTGATTCGTGAGATCATACATCGTGGCGATGTGAAGATCGAGAAGGTCGCATCAGAGGACAATATTGCAGATCCACTGACGAAAGCTATTCCTCAGTAAAAGTTTGAGCGACATGTACATAGTTCAGGTGTTAGATGCTTGAGTGACTGGCTATAGGCCAAGTGAGAGATTGTTAGACAATTATGACCCATAGCATCACTATTTGTAAAAGAAATTGTGGTTTTTGTACAAATTAACTATATGACAATGGAAATTGCATTTTATCTTACTTATATGTATAAATGATAATTGTCCTTATGATTAGTTCCGGATTATAAGATATAAGACAATATCAATCCATAAAGGCTTAATCATTAAATATCCATACTCATAGTATTATCGAGACTAGACATCGATAATACGGAATAGACTAGTATTGCACTTGTGCGTGTTATGGAAGTGTAACATCATACTTCTCATATATTTAAGTATTGGATATTTATGCAAGTGTGATAGGAGGTTGTGTTTGCCGATGGTACATAAACAGCTTCGCTCTGGACAGACCTCGCGGAGTCCCATTGGTAGTATGACTATGTGTCTATGGGAATCCACTTCAGGGTATGTGTATTTGGTCTTAACCTGATACTTGCATCGCTAGTACTTGATACAATCAATACGCTTTGGTTTTGGTCGTTCGGGACTTTAACAGGTTCTGTGTACGCCTCGTCTGGGTTTATTGAAAATCATAGTTGTTGGACAATTATGACCTGTAGCGTCATTATTTGTACAGATCATGGTGTTGTTGTACAAATTAACTATGTGACAAAGGAGATTGCACTCTTCTCATTTGTGATTAGATCACCTAGATGTATAAATGATGAGAAGTCCTTGTGATTTGTTCCTGGACGGAGAATGATATGAGACAGTATCAATCCACGAAGGATAAATCATTAAACATCCATAGTCAGAGCATTTTTGAGATTGGACATCGTTGAATGCGTAAAAGACTAATATTACATTTGTGCGCGTTGTGAGGGCACAACGGCATAGTTCTCTTATATTTGGGTATAGAATACTAATGCAAGTGTAATATGAGGTTGTGTTTCACCGATGGTACGGGAAACAGCTTTACTCTGGATACACCCCCTCAGAATTCCATTGGTAGTATGACTATGTGTCTATGGAAGTCCAAAATCAGGGTAGGTGTATTTGGTCTTAATCTGAGACTTGCACCGCTAATACTTGCGACAATCAAAATACTTTAGTTGCGATCGTCTAGGGGTTTAACAGGTTCCGTGTACGCCAATGCTGGGTATATTGAGAATCGTAGTGTGTTGGGTGTGATGTTAAGACGGAAGTGTCACTCCAGTCTTATGGAGATGATGGTCACGTAGGATGCGGTACTAGTACTCTTAAATACTGCAGCTATCAGGATAAAATGACAAGGTCATGTTTATCCGATTATAGAGACTAGTTACCAGACATCCGACATGTGCTTCGTACGGGGCAGACACAATTCCAGCCCCAGGCCTAGCACGTGATCATCTGATACTGGACAGAAATATGCAATACTACGTATATTACACCTGATATAGATCCTTTATTCATGTAAGGATATTTCTGGAGAATTGGGTAGGCATGACGCTTTGCTAGAAGCCAACCTTGTCTTGTAAATCGGTAAAACGTAGTACTAGGTACTTACGTGTTCGGATAGTCCGAAAACCGAATTTACTGCCAACATATCCGGGGATCTCATGGGTCGCTTCCCGAAGATTCACCGATGACGTATGACTCGCACTCTAAATTAATCTGGGATTAATTAGTAGAGAGAGAAAATTAATCTGGGATTAATTACGGAGATATTTTATCTGGGATAAAATATCATTTAAAGAGAGAGAACGATTAATTTGGAATTAATCGATTAATTCATATATATTCGATATATTAAACGAAATTGGATTTCGACGTAGAATTAAAATTAGATTTTAATTCGGGCGAATGAATTAATTTAGAAATATTCGTTAGCGACGTGAATAGTAATTATGCTAGGCGTGATTATTTAATTAAATTAGATTTAATTACATCGCAATGGAATTTCATTAATTTGGAATTAGCGAACCCGAGCCCGAGATTATTTGCGAGCGCATTCGCATTTCGAATTCGAGTGCGGCACGCAAGTCAAATCAAGCGTCAAATCGCTAGTCGCCTCTAGCGTCACATCATTCGTCAATCAAGTGATGGATGTCTTTCACTTGGAGTGATTGACGAAAGTCACTATTCATGAGTGATGTGAATTGATGGAGGTTGATTGGCTTTAAATGTTTGACTTTTTGAAAGACAAATTCACATGAAATGAATTTGAAATTCAAATTAGTGTATTAGATACACTTTAGCCATCAACCAAATTTATCTATCTCTCACTTCTTCTCCTTTCTCTCCACACGCCCAATGGGCCAAAAATGCTCACTGGTTTCTATCAAAACCGTGAGATAGAGAAGCTTGAGTGGTGATTTTTGTGGCAAAAATCATAAGAGCTAGCACTCCGAGAGACATGCAAATGTGATCGGGAAGTCCACCCATGAGCCGGAATCATTCGACGAAGCTTGGAGCTTGACGAAGGACCAAAACCGAGCCAAACCAATGGGCTATGAACTGCCACTGCTGAACCAGTAAAGAGGAGAAAATCAGATTTTTGTTCGTCTCTGCGTCGCTCAACCGATCAATGTGAGTATTCCGCAACTTCGTTGATTTGTATTCGCACATATTTCATGCTTGTTTATGATCTTGGGACCTTAATAGAAACCAACAATGGCATCTAGAGCAAGGTTAAAGCATGAAAAGTTTAGGGCTTAAAATTTGGGTAATTTGTATTTGAGCATGATTTTATGAAATTGGATGAATGAATATGCTTAAATGTGTTTTAATTGAAGTTTTATTAGATCAATTTCAAGAAAATTGGATTCGATCATTTTTCCCCAAATTGTTAAGGCTTGGCCGAAACTTTAGAGCCCTAATTGTCTTTGTAATTTTTTATTTTTGATCATTAAATGTGTTGGAAATCATTCGGAATATGATTTAATGTCGATTGTGGAAATAATTGAATTGAAACCGAATCAGATGTAAAATCCCCAAATTATCGAGAATGATATAGCATGAATGGGTTGGATTGTTTGATAAAATGTGCTGGACATGTTTTGTTATTAAAGAGCATGATTAATTAGGCTAATTGGTGTTTTGGAAATGTTAATTGGATAATTAATTGTGTAATGCACTTTAGGTAATTAAATTGGAAATTTGGAATTTGGCAATTTAATTGAATTGGGCTAATTTTGGAAATTGGGCTTGAAATGTTGTTATTGGGCTTATTGGGCTTGGTTGTACCAAGTTAGGTTTAGGCCAAATGGATTGGATCCAATTGGGCCCAAAACCGCATCCATAAAGCCCAAATGCAACTTAATGGACCTTTAAAGTTTAATTGGGCCTAATGGGCCAAAATTGATTTCAAGGGTTATGGGGTAATTCCCGGATTGGATTTTGGTTATTCGGTAAGACCCGAGTTGACCAAAAGTCCACGCCTTAAAGAAATTAATTAAAAGCCCATTGGACTTTAATTAAATTGACGTTGGACGTTAATCGGGCTTTGAGACCCGTAACGATTAAATTTGGAATTTAAGTCGTAAAAGTTCATTAATAAAGTGTAATGTTTAATTTGGAATTAAACAGCGAATTGGAATTGAATGCATATTAAATTGGATTTAATGATGTAGTTTAATTTAATTAGAGAATTCGTACTTTGAGTACTTATTCGCAAAACAAGTTTGACTCGAACAAAATCAATTCATTGTTTGAACATTGGATGGTCACTAATTATCAGATTAATTAATTTTTTAGATTTATTGATAACATGCTTGTGTGAATACATGGTTGCGATGCATGAAAAATGTATATCGGATGGATATTATATGGGTAGGACAATTTTAGAAATTGTTGTAATAAATTTGATTTAATAATTGGACATGCGTGTCCACCCTTATCACCTCCATATTCTTTGTATTCTCTTCTCACCTATTCCCCTCAATGTAAATGAGGTTTCTTTAGAAGTGTAGTGTAACGGGTAGAAGTAATACATGTGCTAGTGGCAGAGAGAATGGGAGAGATTTGATCTAGGATAAATGTGTAAAATATCCATCCGCATATCATTATTATTTTTTCGTATGCCTTTTATTATGTGTTTAGAATGCATGTTTAAGGGTGTATGATGATGAGACCTTAACAAAGTTAATAAATTGGTTGCCAATTTGCACGCGAAAAACCCTCGCAAAATATCAAGCGTCTTTCCTTCCATTGAGTGATTCTCACTCAAGATCCGAGACTGGCATGGGCTTGTTGGCCAAAGTCAAGGCCTTTGTCCGTCGAAGATGTGTTTGAATCACGAGATCTTTGTTCCATACTGGTGTCTTGTCAAAGTTGTGGTTTGTTGGCCAAAGTAAAGACCACTTCTTGTCCATCGACATTGATTACGAGGTTTTCCATGGTCAATGGGTCGCGCTTGACTGGGATCACTAAGTTTGTTGTGCCAAAGCCAAGGCTTAGTTGATTTAGAGGAAAAATGTTAGGTAATACATTGGATGTATTGGCATATATAAGATATATGTTTCGGACTTGGATGTCCCCCTACCGGATCTAGGAATTGGATTGGATCCAATTGATCTTAGAGATCTACCTAGTTAATTAGCATACAATTTGTTGCCCAAGTCAAGATTGTGTGATATTTAACGGGATCCTAGCTCACTAGGAAACACGGTTTCCCGAGTACTCGACAAAGAGTTAGAGGCTCGCCGAAAAATAGTATGAGGCAAGAATTGAATTTCAATACTCATTTAATTACTTGCCATACGCGCTCAAATCAAATGTCATTCGTCAAAAAAAATTAATATTTGTTGGACAAATATTTAAATGTTGTTTTAATTAATAGTTGGACTATATTCAAACAATTCATTTATAGTGGATTTTATAATTGGATTATAGTAATCAATATAATTGATTTTAATCTATTAAATTATTGTTGATTAAATAGTTGGACTATTGTAATCATTATATTAAATAGTACCTAAATCGTTGATTAAATAGTTGGACTATTAGAATCAAGATGTAATTGAAAGATTGACATTTAAAACAAAATCCTGGGGAAAATGTATTTAAATGGTTTAATTTTCAAATTGGGAATAAATTTCAGGATGGTCCTGGAAAATAATAAGTTACTTTATTTGATAGAATAACATATTATGCCTTAGCCCGGAGTTAAGCAAATAGTAGAGCATAATCTTTGGAAGATTTATGTGATGATAACTTTAGTGCTTAATCCATTATACTTACCGCAGTAGAGTCCTTAATTTCTGAATCAGAACTAAGGATTAGATCCTTAAAGTATGATAATGAAATTGAAGGATCTTCTTAAATATATACTTAGATTTTAGAAGTACTAAACTTGCAATAATAACTCTTAGAGGGTTAATGACTATTCTCAAGGAGATAAAGTCAAAAGTTTGCAATTAGGCAAGTAGTGCAAGGTGCACCTTACTTCGATATTCTAGAAACTTGAGGCTTGTCCAAAGGCTTCTGGAATATGAAAAGGGCAAAGGCAAAATCATTATAATCTTCTAGGAAGATAAAATACATATCCCAAAATGTCTGCCTAAATGTGGCAAACGAGATCTCGGAAGCGTGACTGCCGTTTGGACAAAGCAGACATGAAGGAATTGAAGAACGAGCAAGGCTCTGACTTCAAATATGTTTGTCATATTATATTCACTATTGGATTTTAAATACTTAGTGTGATACATAAATATATATTGATGTTCAGAATCTGTTTTGAACAAGATACTGACCTCAATTGAGATTTGATTTGCGAATTGGAAACGGGACGAAAGTCGCTATTTTAACCGTAGATACCTAAGTTTAGGAACTACCTTTCGGTGTGTACCTAAATTAGGAAACTGTTATAATGAAACTAGTTTGACTAGAAACATTATCTCCATATCAGTGTTTAACCCGCTGTTGGTGAACCTTTATATTATAGAACACTAAAGTGTTTCATTATATAAAGATGATATTGAGATAAACACATTAGATGTGAATAACAAAATTTATATTTTGAATATAAATAAATCTCAAACATAAACATGACAAACAAACTCTCGAACTGATTTGATCAGAAGAAACTGATGTGGCATTGTTGTCTGGGACACAATTAAACAAGACTCGCATATCCACACTTTCGAAGAGTGGGTACTCGGACTGATTTGATTCCATTCAAATAAAGTCAATGAATCTAGTTTATTGGGCAAAGTGCCTAAAACAACTTACTTGGTAAAAGTGTAAATGCCACCGATCTGTAAGCCCTAGTTCATAGTGAAGCAAATGGGCCCATGTCTAGCAAAGCTAGATGTGGATATGAATATTTCGTGACCTATAAGAATGTGGCATCGAGTAATGGTTTTGTGTTTCTTGAAGAACACCAATCAGAAACTTTTAAGTTTCGACACGAAGTAGACAAACAGATCTGCTATAGTATTAAAACGTCATGGTAAGACCGTAATGGAAAATACTTAAGCAATAAGTTTCTTTTATACTTGAAAGAGTATAGTATTCTTTCAAAAGAGGACTCCTCCCGGAACACGTCAGTTTGACGGTGTGTCCGAACGGATAAACCAAAATTGTTTGGACATTATAACGTTAATCATGAGTCACTCTGAGCTACCATTTCCTTCAATGGATACGAATGAACAGTGAAAGAACTTATTGTGGGAACACAGGAACTGGGCGACGAGTGCTGTCCCGGGCTCGCGGCCCGGTCGGGAGTACGGAATAGCCACGGGGGACTAAACCGGAGAATAATGGAGTCGCCACCCGGTGTGAACCGGGAAAATGAGATTTAAGGCCGCACTCACCCCTCTCAAGGGAAGACCTCAAACCGTTGGGTTCGGATGGTCCCTTACTTATGCCACTTGTAATGAAAGGATTTATATAATAATTTAATCAGGCTTAAGTAACACTTATTTCTAAGAATATCATGCTTCTACATGCACACACATACATCAACAAGTTCATCTAAATTTATATGTAACACATATTCGAATTTGCATACAGCCTATTGCATGTAATCTATGTCTCAATTTGCATACATAAGGATTATCATACGGCAAGCATACAAGTTAATTAACGCATTGGTGGACACAGAAGCACAAACAAATAGCATTCTTACTAGCATACATATTAAGAAAAGATATTTAAGCGCATATCAGAAATAGACAACTAGAGGGGTAATACAAATGCATAACATAAAAAAGGGTAACTATATGCTAAGATGGACATGTCGTAATGTGATGCAAGAGGATATGTTTAACGTGTGCGTTCGTGCAGCATTCATATACACGTTCGAACGGTAATCAGAAGGTTCTCGTTCGAGTATCGTTCGTAAACGCATTCGAACGGAAATGAAACAGAATGCTCACGTTCGTATGGCGTTTGTGAACGCGTTCGAACGGAAATGAAACAGAATACTCACATTCGTATGGCGTTCGTGAACGCGTTCGAACAGAATTGAGACCTGATGCATGATAAGGCAAAATGCGTGCGCGTTCGAGTTGCGTTCGTATACGCGTTCGAACGGGGACAGATCTGGTGCATGATGAAATGGGACGCACGATCGAGTCATGCATACAAAAAAATTAAACACAATAATATCAAACTTAGTATGCCCGATTGAACGTATCTTGCATTCAACCGAACACACATCAACCGGCGCGGCAAAGCATCGTGGTAAAGGGCTTTAACCCCTCCCCATAGGGGATCTTTCATTCCACTTACTAAGCCCATGCGCTCGATTGAATCATGCATAAATAAGAAACTGCAGAATTCAAGTGACGAAAAATAATAAACCAAAGCAACACCAAAGCAAAAAGAGGGTGCCGTTTACTCAAGTCGGTACGTGGAGTTGTGTCCGAGTACAGATCATATTATCGTCCATTCGGAATCAGCTATGAAATTTATGTCCGGGTTTCCATCTGATATACCGCGAGAGTTGACACATCTCTCATTTCATCCCACAGCCACAACATACAATGTCTCATAATTCATGTATATTTATTTTACTGCTCACTGTTCTGCTACTGTTCGGCCTCTATTTTACTGCTCACTGTTCAGGTCACCTGTTTTGACGTTTCAACAGACTGTTCCGAGTTTTTTTATGGGGGTTCTTTGTGCAGTTGTGTTAGACATTATGTCCCATAGCGTCACTGTTTGTAAATGATATTGTATTATTGTACAAAATTAACTATGTGATAATGAAATTGCCTTTTGCCGTTTTGTAATTTTATACTTTGATATATAAATGGCGAAAGTCCATATGATTAGTACTGGATTGAGATGATATGAGACAGTATCAATCCATAAAGGTTTAATCATTAATATCCTAGCCGTAGTAGTATTATCGAGACTGGACATCGATAATGCGGAATAGGCTAGTATTGCGCTTGTGCACGTTGTGAGGGACAACGGCATAGTTCTCATATATTTAAGTATTGGATACTTATGCAAGTGCGATAGGAGGTTGTGTTTTACCGATGGTACGGAAAACAGCTTCGCTCTAGATAGACCCCGCGGAATCCCATTGGTAGTATGTCTATGTGTCTATGGGGAGGCCGCATCAGGGTAGGTGTATATGGTCTTAACCTGAGACTTACATCGCTAGTACTTGCGACAATCGGTAAACTTTGGTTTTGGTGGTTGGGGACCTTAACCGGTTCTGTGTACACCTCTTCTGGGTTTATCGAGAAGCGTAGTGTAATGGATGTGATGTCAAGATGGAAGTATCGCTTCAGACATATGGAGGTGATGATCACGCAGGGCACAGAACTAGTACTCTATAAAAGGTTGCAACCGTCGGGACAATATGACCAGGTCAGATTGTCCGATTTAAAGAGACTAGTTGCTTGATGTATGATATATGTTCGTACGGGCAGACACATCTCCAGCCCTAGGCCTAGCATGTGATCATCCGATACTGGATCGATGTACGCAATACTACGGTATACTACGCTTGATATAGATCTTATATTCCTATAAGAATATTTCTGGCGGAATTGGGTAGGCATGGCGCTTGCTAGAACCCAACCTTGTCTTGTGAATCGTAAAGACGTAGTACGAGGTACCGTGCGTGTTCGGATTATCCGACGACCGTATTTACTGACAAAATATCCGGAGGTCTCTTGGGTCGCTTCCCGAAGAGATTCACCTATGATATTTGATTCGAATTAAATTATCTTGGATTAATTACGGAGAAACTTTATCTTGGATAAAGTGCCTTTTTTGGAGGAGAGAGAGAACGATTAATTGGAATTAATCAGTAAGATTATTATATTCAATATAATAATTGAAATTCGATTTCGACGCGAAATTAAAATTAGATTTTAATCGGGCATATGAGTTAATTTAGAAATAATTCGTTAGCGACGTAAATAATAATTTCGCTAGGCGCGATTATTTATTTAAATTCGATTTAATTAACGTCGCGACGCAAGTTCGGTATTTGGAAATATCGAACCCGAACGCGTGAGTGGACGTGGGCCCACTTTCATTTGGAAACGTGTGGGGCCCACATGACACTTGTCATTATATGCATTATTTTATTGATAAGGCATTGCATGTTAATAGTGTACAAACACTCTAAGGCATTGCATGGTGATAGTGTGCATACACTCAAAGGTTTTGCATGGAGTTTGAGTGTTGGACACTCTAAGCCATTGCATGTTTATGTCATAGATTTATTATTAATTTAATAAATTATTACATAAATATAAATTGATTTTTTTGGTAAAAGAAAATCAATTAAGACTTTACACAAAATCTATCTTCTCTCTCAAATTGCCGAGAACTCCATTGACAAGGGCAAGGAAGATTTGATCTTCTATTTCTCCATTTTGCTA
>SKCR01039501.1:0-16069 GCA_019454045.1 Zanthoxylum bungeanum
GGATACCTGTGACGGAGGAATTATACATTTGCGATGACCTCGACCTGTATGGTTCAGCGAGATTATCCGTGATCGTCATAATCTACGGGTGGATAGATTATGGACACAAAATTAGATTTTGTGACGGATATACCTGAACCTAGAGAGTCTCAATAATGAAACATACTCGTTGAGCACTAGAGCAACATAAAAAATAATATTGATTATTTATAAAGTCGTTTAATGGTTAAACGCAAGATACATGCTAATGAGACTAGATAGTCATTTCCTTAATTATTGTGTATTTACATTTAATACTTGATTAATTTAAATACACATTAATTAATAGTCAAAAGTTATTTGACTTATTTCCTAAATGAATATATGTTTTTAATATTTAATGTAAATATTATACATCTATTTAATATATTTGTATTTGATTAATAATTGATTATTTAATTGTTAAATGATTAAATTAATTAAAATATAAATATCTTATGTTAGGATATTTAAAGTTAATGATGTTAGTTGCATTTGTTGACCAAAAATAAATATCCATAAAGTTTTTAGATATTTATAAAGTTGACTAAATGCATTGAAATGAAATTGAAATGAAAATTTGGTGTATATGCTTGTGTATAATTTCGGCCAAGGCATCTTTCACAAGTATATATTGTTTTCATTTTCTTTTCATATAACTTAACCTAATACACATTTCACAAAAGCAAAACACCATTGAAGGAACTTAAAGAAGCTTGAGAAAGAAAAGAAAACCAAGGAAGCTTGATTTTAGTAAGTTTTCTCCAACTTACTATTGGTAAGGAAATTGTTCCTTAGGATCTAGGCTTCCATATATGTATCCTAGGTTATTTCTTTCTTTGTTCTTTGCGTTTTTTTTTATGGAAAGTTTGGTGAGTTGTAAAGCATGTTGATGAAGAAAGGATGTAACTATTGTAGTTATATGTATTCTTTTAAGGTTTATGAAACCATGTTGCTATTCTAGAGTTGTTGACCCACTCTTAAATAACCTAGATTTGATCTTGAGTTGTTTCATTGTGTTGAGACTTGAATTAGATGAAAGATTGATGATTGAAACATTTGATTTAATGTAAATGGCCTAATTTGTCCAATTTGTGGAAATTGAAAAATTAGGGTTTATAACCTATTCTAAATTTGGGGGTTTTGAGATATGTTGAGCATTTGGGTGTGTATATGATGCATGCAAAGTTTCATGTTGATTGGATTTCATTTGGATGAGCTTTGAAGCATGAAATGACCAAATGGTCAATTTTGGCACCAAATGGTGCTCACGGCAATGGCATGAAATTTTGGGGATTTTGTGGCTTTTGGTGTTTTGATGTTTTGAACATCATAAGTTCATCTTAGAAATGATTTAGAATCATTCAAAATTGATTGGATCAATTTCGGACTAAAACGGACAAAAATACAAAGCAAGGGTATTTCGGTAAATTCACCTAAAAATGTTTTATTGAATTTATTTTCATAATTTGATTATTGGAATGTTAAATAAATATGTTTATTTAATTAATCTGAGAAAAAGTTTTGAAATCTGAAAATCGGATTTTCACCGCTTCCGCTGCGTTACCGGATTCACCCCTAAATAACCTCTTCATATTTAATGATTAATCCTTGGTGGACTGATACTGTCTCATATCATCTCAATCCAGGAACTAATCATATGGACCTCTCTTCATTTATATATTTATGGTGATTTAATCACAAATGATGAGAGTGCAATTTCCTTGTCACATAGTTAATTTGTACAACAACACCGTGATCTGTGCAAATAGTGACGCTATGGGTCATATTATCCAACAATCTCCCACTTGGCACATAGCCAGTCACTCGAGTGTCTAACACCCGAACTATGTACGGTTCGCTCAAATTGCTGAGAAAAGATTTTCGTCAGCGGATTTTCGTAATTATCTTCTGACGCGATTTATACGATCATCACATCGCCACGATGCATGATCCGAACGAATCAGATGAATATAGAAGTATATATCTGGATCGTCGATGAGACCTTTAATTCCTTAGCCTGTGCTGACGCCTAGCTCAGCTGCTAAAAGAACTATATCTAATCTAATTAGATTTATTATCGATCCAAATGGCTTCTATTGCTGCCTCAGTTGCAGCAATAATCCGCATTTGTTGTTAATTCGGCAACAGTTATCTTGCTCGGAATATTTCCAGCTCACTGTCCCAGTGTTCAAACTATTATAGTACCGCAGTATTTACCGGTTTGGAAACTTGCAACAGTGATCCTAGTCACTTCAAGTTCTCCATCTCCATAGTTTAAGACAACATCTTTAGTTCTCTCAGATACTAACAAATGTTCTTAATCTTCAATCCAGTGACTATCACTTGGATTGACCCGATTGTGACTCCATATGCTTGAAGCGTATGAGACACCAATACAAGTACATTTTAAATGTACAATTTCCAGAGTGTTAACAACTCCAAATCTATCCCTGTAGATCTTTATTCCTTGAATAAAGGTTGTTACTCCCCAGAATTCTACGGAGAATTTCTTATGAAAGAATATCTATGAAAGCCAAGCTTTCACCAATTGCTTTATGGGAATTTCATTGTCAGTGCCCTCCCACTAACCTCCTTATATACACAAGTATTATTTCGTTTTAAGTCAAATCATAAAACATTATGATTATTTCAAAACGTCAGTTCCAAGAACCTTATGCTCGTTTCAATCCAAACATGGATCGAATAACCCGCAAACCTTGTTTTTCGGTTATACAAAATCGTCAGGATGTTGTAAGCATCCTCCAAAAGGTTTCCTTTTCAGGAAAGCGATTTTGATCTGCAACTGACACATTTCAGAAATGAAATATGCAGTTATCAACAAGCATCTTCAAAATGGATTTACCATGGCAACAGGTAAAAGGTTGAACCGTTATTAACACAATGTTGATAACGATACCTTTCCGTCAAAAGCCCAGCTTTGTACGTTGGTATGTTGCCTTCCATGTATGTCTTCCTTGAAGACGTTTAATGTACCAATAGACACAATGTCTTATGGTACATCAACTAGTATCCAAACTTGTTGATATACATGGAATCGATTTTGGATTCATGACACTTTGTCATAATAGGGAGTCGATACGATACCTTGTATCACTACCTTATACGTAATCAGTTGGTATACATTAAAAGATTAACATCTTTATGAGGTGAGATCAGAAACCCATGTCCTAGGTTGTTTTCTGACTCTCTCCGATCTACTCGGTTCTTGTGTATTCGAAGATTAATGGTATAATTCATCATTGATAATTATATGTGTTCCTTTAGGATCTTGTGCCTTGAACAGTATTACTCTGATTTTCATCGAATATCACTATCCTCCCACTGACCACTGCATATCGGTATTCCTCTCAGGAAAAACCGCATGGTGAGCAACAATCACATTGTTCTCATGTGAGATTTATAAGTACTATACTTATGGTTTCCCTTAGGATAACCTATATTGGCACTTATCCAATTTGGGTCCTTGGTTTGGTATCATCCAACATATGCCTAGCATCCCAAATGGTCAGGAATGATAAACCCGGTTTCTTTCCCGTTCATATCTAATATGTAATCTGTCAAACAGATTATTATGGAACCTTATTCTAAATAAGTTATTGCACTGTTAAAACTTATCCGTTGAAGGAAATGGTAGCTCAGAGCGACTCATGATTAGCCTTATCATGTCTAACATGATTCGGTTAATCCGTTCGGACACACCGTCACTTTGACGTGTTCCGGGAGGAGTCCTCATTTGAAAGAATACTATACTCTTTCAAGTACATATGAAACTTACTGCTTAAGTATTTTCCAATACGGTCTTACCGTGGCGGCATAATACTATAGCCGATCTGTTTGTCTATTTCGTGTCGAAACTCTAAAAGTTTCCGATTTGTGTTCTTCAAAAGAAACACATAACCATAACGAGATGCCACATCCGTTTAAGGTCACGAAATATTCATGTTCACATCTAGCCTAGCTAGATATGGGCCCACTTACTTCACCATGAATAGGGCTAACAGGTCGGTGGCCCTTATACTATTACCAAGTAAATAGTATTTTAGGTACTTTACCTAATAAACTAGATTCGCAGACCTTATTTGAATAGTCAAATCAGTCATAGTACCCACTCTTCAAAAGTGTGGATATACGAGTCTCGTTAAATTGTGTCCTAGACAAAAATGCCACAAATAAGTCTCTATTGATCAAATCAATTTGAGCTATTTATTTGTCATTTTATATGTTTGAGATTTTATTTATATTCAAAATATAAATTCTGTTATTTACATCTAATCTAATGTATTTATCTCAGTATCATCTTTTATAATAAAACACTTAGTGTTCTATAATATACAAGGTTTTATCCGCAACGGATTAACACACTGATAGAGATAATGTCTCTAGTCAAACTAGTTACATTATAACAGTTCCTAATTTAAGTATATACCCAAAGGGTAGTTCCTAAACTTACGTATCTACGGTCGAAACAGCGACTTTCGTCCCGTTTCCGATTCGCAGAGCAATCTCAGCTTGAAGTCAGTATCCTGCTCAAAGCAGATTCTGAACATCAATACATATATTTTATGTACCACACTAAGTATTTAAAATCTAATTTCAATACTAGCTGTGAACATAACTAAGACAAATATTTTTAAAGTTAGAGCCTCGCCCTTTCTTTAATTCCTTCGTGTCTGCCATATCCAAATGGTAGTCACTTTGGGATATGTCAATTATCCTTTCAATATTTCAGAAACCTTAGGCCAAGCCTTGGGTTCTTAGAATATCGAAACGATGTGCACCTCGTGCTACATGCCCAATTGCAAACTTTGACTTTATCTCCTCTAGAATAGTCAATTAATTCTCCAAGAATTATAAATTGCAATTTTAATACTTCTTAAATCTAAAATTAGATTTGACAAGTATATTAAATTAAGCATTAAAGTCATCATCACATAAATCTTCCAAAGACTTTATGCTCTACTTATTTTGCTTAATTTTGGGCTTAAGGTATAATAAGTTATTTTATCAAATAAAGTAACCTATTATTTATTCCCAATTTGAAAATTAAATCATTTAAAATATTTTAATCCCAGATTATTTTTAAATATCCAACTTTTCAATTTTATCTTGATTACAATAGTCCAACTATTTAATCAACGATTAGTGGTACTATATATATTATAATGATTATAATAGTCCAACTATATAATCAAATATAATCCAATTAATTAACCTCAATTACATTGATTACTATAATCCAATTATAAAATCAACTTTAAACTGAAATTAATTAATTCAAATATATTGATTAATATAATCCAATTATATATAATCAAGTATAATACAGTCCAACTGTTTATTAAAACAATAATTTAAATATTAGTCCAACTAACATTTAATCTAATGACGAAATAATTTAAATGAGCGCGTATGGCGAGTAATTGAACGAGTATTGCAAATTCAATTCTTACCTCCACTCTTTTTCGTCGAGCCTCTAACCCTCTGTCGAGTACTCGGGAAACCGTGTTTCCTAGTGGGCTAGGATCCCGTTAAATATCACACAATCTTGACTTTGGCCAACAAATGTATGATAATTAACTAGGTAGATCTCGAAGATCAATTGGATCTCATCCAACTCCTAGATCCAGTAGGTGGACATCCAAGTCCCAAACATATATCTTATATATGCCTATACATCGAATGTATACCCTAACCTTTTTCCTCTGAATCAACTAGGCCTTGGCTTTGGCACAACAAACCTAGTGATCCCAGTCAAGCGCGGACCCATTGACATGGAAGCTTCGTAATCAATGTCAATGGACAAGAAGTGGTCTTGACTTTGGCCAACAAACCACAACTTGGACACGACACCGATATGAACAAAGCCTCGTGATTAAAACACATCTTCGACGGACAAGGGCTTGACTTTGGCCAACAACCCCTGCCAATCTAGGATCTTGAGTAAGAATCACTCAATGGAAGGAAAATAAACGCTTGATATTTAACGAGGGTTTTTCGCGTGCAAATTGGCTACCAATTTTAATTATCTTTGTTAAGGTCTCATTATCATACACCCTTAAACATGCATTCTAAACACATAATAAAGCGCATATGTTAAATATAATGATATGCGGATGGATATTTTACACATTGATCCTAGATCAAATCTCTCACTTTCTCTCTCCTCACTCTGCTAGCACATGTATTTACTTCTACCTACCCGTTACACTATACTTCTAAAGAAACCTCATTTACATGGAGGGGAATAGGTGAGAAGAGAATACAAAGAAATAGGAGATAAGGCTGGACACGCAGGTCCAATTAATAAATCAAATTTATTACAACATTTCTCAAATTGCCCCACCCAGCTAATATCCATCCGATATACATTATTCCAACATCACAACCATGTATTCATACAAGCATGTTATCAATCAATCTAATCCAATTAATTAATCTTGATAATTAGTGATCATCCAATGTTCAAACAAAGATTTGATTTTGTTCGAGTCAAACTCGTATTGCGAATACGTACTCAAAGTACGATTTCTACAAATTAAATTAAATTACATGATTAAATCCAATTTAATACGTATTTAATTCTAATTCATTATTTAATTCCAAATTAAATATTACACTTTATAAAATAAACCTTTACGACTTAAATTCCAAATTTAATCGTTTCGGGTCTCAAAGCCCGATTAATATCCAATATTAATTTAATTAAGTCTAATGGGCTTTTAATTAATTTCTTGAGGCGTGGACTTTTGGTCAACTCGGGTCAAACCCGCAACCAAAGTCCAATCCGGGAGTTACCCCATAAGCCCATAAATTAATTTAGGCCCATTAGGCCCAATTAAACGTTAAAGGTTCATTAGTCGCATTTGGGCCTTTTGGAAGCGGTTTTGGGCCTAATTGGATCCAACCAATTTTGGCCTAAACCAACTTTGTACAACAAAGTCCAATAAACCCAATAACAACTTTGAAAGCCCAAATCCAATTTTAAGCCCAATAATTTAATTCCAAAATTCCAAATTTTCCAATTAAATTACCTAAAGTGTATAGCATTATTAATTGCCCAAATCAAAGTTTCCAAAACATCAAATTTGTCCAATTAATCATGCTTAACATCAATTAATCATGTCCAACATAATTAAATCAAAATCAAACCCAATTTCATGCTTCAAGTGTCTCGGCCAAAGAGGGAAATTATGCCCAAATCAAATTCAATCCAATTGAACCCAATCAAACATAAATTCAACATCCCCAAATGATTTCTAAGTCATCCAATGAACAAAAAATCAAAAAACCAAGACATTACGGCACTTGCCAAATTCGGCCATCACAAGCAAATTGGGGAAAAATTGTTCCAAACACTTTTCATCAAATTGATCTAATCAATCATCAATTAAACAACATTCAAGCATTCTAAATCATCCA
The DNA here is from genome assembly GCA_019454045.1 of Zanthoxylum bungeanum. Taxonomy (NCBI): domain Eukaryota; kingdom Viridiplantae; phylum Streptophyta; class Magnoliopsida; order Sapindales; family Rutaceae; genus Zanthoxylum; species Zanthoxylum bungeanum. Next base: position 7,462 of record SKCR01039501.1, read on the forward strand.
TTTCATTAAACATGCTCAAAATCAAGTTTACCCAAATTTGTCATGCCCAAAATTTGGGGAAAAATGGATCCAACCAAATTTCATGAAATTGATTATGCACAACATCAATTCAACCTCATTCAAGCATACTATACTAAACAATTTAATCATTTGATGCTCAAATTGAGTTTACCCAAATTAAAGTTTTGGCCAACAATAAGCAAATTGGGGAAAATCAATCCATTAATTTTTCATCAAATTGATTACATATAACTCTAATTTATTCATATACAAGCATTCTTAAACAAACAATTTGTTAAAATCATGCTTAATCAAAAAGCCCCAAATTTTGCTCAAGAACCCTAATTCGTTTTATGCAACCAATAGCTCAAGATACCATTGTTAAGTTTCAATCAAGTCCCAAGATCATAAATCATGCATAAAAAACGAGTGAATACATCAAAGGAGTAAGACGGAATCATTGCTCACATAGATCGGTTTTGTTGCGATGAAGAACAAGATGCGTTTTCTGCCTCTCTCGATGCTCGGCAGTGGCTTCTTCAAGGAGTGGGCTGCTCGGTTTTGGCCTCCAAAGTCTCTCCAAGAATCGGCCATGTGAGACTCCATTGAAGCTCAAGCTTCAAGCTTTTCCATGCTCATAAATTCGTTTCCCTATCACCTATGTATCACTCATGGTGTGCTAGCACTAAGTCTTCTTCCTTGCTTCCCCCTTGATTCGGTCAAACCAGAAACATTTGTGAAGAAATCGGCTTGAAGCCGTGAGAAGAGGAGATGAAAAGAGAGGGAAAAGAGAAGTGCGTAAAAGGAGAGAGAGAGAAAAAAAAGTGTAATTATGTTTATATATTTTATTTCCAAATTAATAATAATAATATACCTTTTACCACTTTTTATTTCTATTAAAACAATTCCTTTTACTTTTCAAAAAGCAAAAGTCAAAAAGCAAAAAAGTGCTTTTCAATCATCTATCACTATTCACATCAAGTCACTTTAATAAAGTGACAACATGTCATATCACATCACTCAAAGTGACAAGTGATTTGACGATTGATGCGAGTAGTGATTTGACGCTTGATGTGACTTGCGTGCCGCGTTCGAATTTGAAATACGAATGCGCTCGCAATCACTCTCGGGCTCGGGTTCGCTAATTCCAAATTAACGAATTTTCCGTCGCGTCGTTATTAAATGATTACGTCTATGAAAATCACTATTCACGTCGCTAACGAATTAATTCTAAATTAATTCGTTCGCCCGAATTAAAATCTAATTTTAATTCCGCGTCGAAATCCAATTTCTAATAATATATCAAATATATTATTTTATCGATTAATTCCAAATTAATCATTCTCTCTCTTTAATTAATATTTTATCCCAGATAAAATATCTCCGCAATTAATCCCAGATTAATTTTCTCTCTCTTCTAATTAATCCTAGATTGATTAAAGTGCGAGTTATACATCATCGGTGAATCTTCAGGAAGCGACCCATGAGATCTCCGGATATGTTGGCAGTAAATACGGTCGTCGGATTATCCGAACACGTAAGTACCTCGTACTACGTTTATACCGATTTACAAGACAAGGTTGGCTTCTAGCAAAGCGCCATGCCTACCCAATTCTCCAGAAATATTCTTACAGGAATATATATAGATCTGTATCAAACGTAGTATACCATAGTATTGTGTATATCGGCCCAGTATCGGATAGTCACGTGCTAGGGCTGGGGCTGGATAAGTGTCTGCCCCATCCGAAGCACATGTCGGATGTCTGGTAACTAGTCTCTATAATCGGATATGTATGACCTAGTCATAATATCCCGATGGTTGCGCAACACTTAAGAGCACTAATACCGTATCCTGCGTGACATCATCTCCACTAAGACTGAAGTGATACTTCCGTCTTGACATCACACCCAATACACTACGACTCTCTGATAACCCAAGAAGTGGTGTACACAGAACCGGTTAAAGCCATGTACCACCAAGACCAAAGTCTAACCGGTTATCGTAAGTATTAGCGGTGCAAGTCTCAGGTTAAGACCAAATACACATACCCTGATGTCGGACTCCCTCATAGACACATAGTCATAATACCAATGGGATTCCGAGGGGTCTATCCAGAGCGAAGCTGTTTCCCGTACCATCGGTGAAACACGACCTCATATCGCACTTGGATAAGTATCCAATACTTATATATATGAGAACTATGCCGTTGTGCCCTCACAACGCGCACAAGTGCAATACTAGCCTATTCCGCATTATCGATGTCCTGTCTCGATAATACTCCGGCTAGGGATATTTAATGATTAATCCTTGGTGGACTGATACTGTCTCATATCATCTCAATCCAGGAACTAATCATATGGACCTCTCTTCATTTATATATTTATGGTGATTTAATCACAAATGATGAGAGTGCAATTTCCTTGTCACATAGTTAATTTGTACAACAACACCGTGATCTGTGCAAATAGTGACGCTATGGGTCATATTATCCAACACCTCGCCCATAGGACTCATCCCCAAACTGATACTGATGTGGGCCACAACCTTGGGACTCATCCCCAAACTGATACGGATGTGGGCCTCGACCCTGGGACTCACCTGAAAAATGATGACATAGTGGGCCTCGACCCTGGGATTCATTCCCGAAACTGATGATTCTATGTTGCTGTTTCTGGTTGGCTTGCATTTGCCGCTTTCTCAATTTCTTTAAAACCTGCGAACAAAAAGAAGACAAAGATTGCGTGTATTTGACGTGTATGCATGCATGCATGAATGTGTTTCTTATTCCGATGGGTTAGGTCTTCCTTGTGCTTCTCGGTGCTTCTTCGCCTACAAATGTCTCTGGTCGTCCCCTAGGTCTACTTATAATTTCCTTCTGCCGGTTCTTTTCCAGTGATTGGTTGGTTCTCTTTTGTCTCATGGCTCAAGATCTCGTTGTGTCCCTTATTTGTGGGGTGGTAGACTGGTCGCCCCCAGTCTTGATTTAGCTTTCTGCTTTTTTCGCTGTTTACACTTGGTCAAGATAAACAACATGGTGGGGCCTTCCATATCATCATACTATATTACATGCTACGAAATAGTCCCTATAGTTATACATATCATTGTCCTCAAAGAATGCTCAGTAATGAAGCCAAAAAACCTTCAAAACACTCAATGCAACTCAAATCCAAGTCTTTGAATAAACGATCTAAGCCAGGCTCAAAGTGTGTGTGTGCAAAGGTTCTTTCACAGCTTAATCCTTAGGTAGGCCAACTAAATGATTTCATCAAAAAATTGGGATCGATGGGTCAAACCAACCTAGATATCTCAATTATGCCTGCAATTGCTTTTCTGTGCTCAATGTGGTATGGTTTTCTTTCTTTTTTGTCTCTCATTTTTTTTCTTTTCATTTTGAACTTCTTTTTTTTCTTTTCTTTTTCACTCTTTTTTTTTCCTTTTCTTTTTTTCAACATACCACCCTTTAAGGTAGCATTTCTCCTCATGGTGGTCCTAATACTCGCCCATGGGTAGCTTCACGCTTATCGGTTATAGGTGGTTCAATTCTTTCTTTAGAGACTTTTCTTTCATTTTCAACCATACCACACATCATAACATAAACAATCAAGATAGACATCTAAGCAAACGGTCATTCACCGACCTACAATTTCTTCAACTAGTCACTTTGCTAACTACTCAGGTTTTCACTGCTAAGAACCTATTGTGAAGTGCTTACGAGTCTAACATATATCAATTACACAAATTATTAGATAAAAACACGTCAAGGGTTTATCGTTTCTAAGGTTTCACCCTAAAGCAATCAATTTCATCATCGGACTTATGTCTAACTATCAAGGACTAAAAACAAACAAATAATTTTTTTCTTTTTTCTCATTTTTTTTTCGGGCCCACCATGGTCTTTGTATCATTGTCGTAAAATTTTCTGTTTCTCGGCTTCCTTTTCTCGATATCGATGTTTGCTAAACTCTTCTTGACAAATCTTTTTTTTAACCCAACAGATATCTATGATGGCTTTTAAGACACAGAAGGTTAACATGATGCATGTATGCATTAGATGCATGAGATGTGTGCGATGTATGAGATATAATATGCATGTGGTTATCAAAAGCATAAAGGGGTAACCTCTATAGGATATACAACTATTGTTTACATGCGGGTTTTCGGGAGTGTAGACAAAGGCTCTCGCTGAGGAAGGATTGCCCACAACTAGGACTCCCCACTCAAGGGTTCGAGCGACCAAGTGAACGCACCTTTTTTATACCTTAAGGTACGTACCAACGAGTTATGGTGTGTGACTGAACTTAGTTACGACACATATCTAAGGCTAATAAAAGCTTAAATAAAATAAAAGACATAAAGTAAATGCTGAAAATTAAAATGTAAAAGTGCAATAAAAGAAAATGTTGGGGTTAGAGGATCCATTTTTAATATTTCAAAATTAGAAATCTTCATTATTCTCAATGTTTACCGATTAATTAACCAGACCATAAATGGGGTAATTTCATTTGTCTCAATTAAATCCAACCGACCATATAGGCGATAACAAAGTTATTACCTAAACCGATCATATAGGCGGAAACTACGTCTGAAATGAAAAACCAATCATATAGGCGGTAAATAAGGTTGTCACTTAAACCGGTCATATAGTCGGTAACTAATTAATCCAAATTTTAATTAAAATAAGAGAGATTAATATAATTCATTATATTAAAAGTCTCACATTTTCACCCCCAGTAGAATGAGATTACCTGCTCATGCTGTAAAAGAAAACACACAAAATTTTATTAATTAAATAAAAATGCCAAACCGAGCACCAACAAGGAGGAAAACGCATCTTGTTCTTCCTAGCATCAAACCATTCAATGTGAGTATGAATTCCGCCTTATTCCTGTGATGTATTCATGCAAATTTTATGCTTGATTTCATGATCTTGGGACCTAATATAGAAACTCAACAATGGTATATTGAGCTTTGTCAAGCATGAAAAAAGTTAGGGTTAAAATTGGGTAATATCAATTGAAGCATGATTTGGTTGAATTGATTGATTAAGTATGCTTGTATATTGATGAATTGATGTTGTGAATGATCAATTTGAAGAAATTGTGTTTGGAACAAATTTCCCCAATTTTATGTGTTGGCCAAATTGACAAATTTGGGTAAACTTGATTTTGAGCATGTTTAATGAAATTGGATGATTTAGAATGCTTTAAGTTGTTTAATTGAGGATTGATTGGATCAATTTGTTGAAAATTAGTTTGGATGACTTGGAAATCATTAGGGGATGTTGATTTTATGTTTGATTGGATTCAATGGATTGGATTTGATTTTGACACAAATCCCCATTTGGCCGAGACTTTAGCATGTATATTTGGGTTTTTATTTTGATCAAATTATGTTGGACATGATTCCATGATGTTAAGCATGATTAATTGGACAAATTTGGTGTTTTGGAAACTTTGATTTGGGTAATTAATAATGCTATGCACTTTGTTTAATTGAATTGTAAAATTGGATTTTGCAATTTAATTAAAATGGGCCTTAAAATTGGATTTGGGCTTTTAAAGTTGTTAATTGGGTTTATTGGACTTTGTTGTACAAAGTTGGTTTAGGCCAAAATTGGTTGGATCCAATTAGGCCCAAAACCACTTCCAAAAGGCCCAAATGCGACTAATGAACCTTTAAAGTTTAATTGGGCCTAATGGGCCTAAATTAATTTTTGGGCTTATGGGGTAACTCCCGGATTGGATTTTGGTTATTCGGTTTGACCCGAGTTGACCAAAAGTCCACGCCTTGAAGAAACTAATTAAAAGCCCATTGGACTTTAATTAAATTAATATTGGATATTAATCGGGCTTTGAGACCCGTAACGATTAAATTTGGAATTTAAGTCGTAAAGGTTTATTTAATAAAGTGTAATATTTAATTTGGAATTAAATAGAGAATTAGAATTAAATGCGTATTAAATTGGATTTAATTATGTAATTTAATTTAATTCGTAGAAATTGTACTTTGAGTACGTGTTTGCAAAACGAGTTTGACTCGAACAAAATCAAATCATTGTTTGAACATTGGATGATCACTAATTATCAGATTAATTAATTGGATTAGATTGATTGATAACACGCTTGTATGAATACATGGTTGTGATGCGTGAATAATGTATATCGGATGGATATTAGTCGGGTGGGACAATTTTGGAAATTGTAATAAATTTGATTTATTAATTGGACCTGCGTGTCTAGCCTTATCACCTCTATTCTCATTGTATTTCTCTTCTCACTTATTCCCCTCAAGAAATGAGGTTTCTTTAGAAGTGTAGTGTAACGGGTAGAAGTAAATACATGTGCTAGCTTTGGAGAGAGAAAATGAGAGATTTGATCTAGGATCAATGTAAAATATCCATCCGCATATCATTATTATTTTATTTCATATACGCTTTATTATGTATTTAGAATGCATGTTTAAGGGTGTATGATGATGAGACCTTAACAAAGATAATAAATTGGTTGCCAATTTGCATGCGAAAAACCCTCGCTCAATATTAAGCGTCTTTCCTTCCATTGAGTGATTCTCACTCAAGATCCGAGACGGCATTGGGTTTGGCCAAAGTCAAGGCCTTTGTCCGTCGAAGATGTGTTTGAATCACAAGAGTTTTTTTCCATATTGTGTCATGTCCAAGTTGTGGTTTGTTGGCCAAAGTCAATACCACTTCTTGTCCATCGACATTTATTACGAAGGTTTCGATGGTCAATGGGTCGCGCTTGACTGTGATCACTAAGTTTGTTGTGCCAAAGCCAAGGCTTAGTTGATTCAGAGGAAAAGGTTAGGTAATACATTAGATGTATTGGCATATATAAGATATATGTTTCGGATTTGGATATCCTCCTACCGGATCTAGGAATTGGATTGGATCCAATTGATCTTAGAGATCTACCTAGTTAATTATCATACAATTTGTTGGCCAAAGTCAAGATTGGTGATATTTAACGGGATCCTAGCCCACTGGGAAACGCGGTTTCCCGAGTACTCGACAGAGGGTTAGAGGCTCGCCAAAAAATAGTGGGAGGCAAGAATTGAATTTGCAATACTCGTTCAATTACTCGCCATACGCGCTCATTTAAATTATTTCATCGTTAGATTAAATGTTAGTTGGACTAATATTTAAAATGTTGTTTTTAATAAACAGTTGGACTGTATTATAGTTGATTATATATAATTGGATTATATTAATCAATATATTTGAATTAATTAATTTCAATTTACAGTTGATTTTATAATTGGATTATAGTAATCAATGTAATTGAGGTTAATTAATTTAGATTATATTTGATTATATAGTTGGACTATTATACTCATTATAATAAATAGTACCACAAATCGTTGATTAAATAGTTGGACTATTAGAATCAAGATATAAATAGAAAGATTGACATTAAAAACATAATCCTGGGGAAAATGTATTTAAATGGTTTAATTTTCAAATTGGGAATAATTTCATGATGGTCCTGGAAAAATAATAAGTTATTTTATTTGATAAAATAATATATTAAGCCTAAGCCTGGAGTTAAGCAAATAAGTGGAACATGATATTTGGAATATTCATGTAATGATAACTTTAGTGCTTAATCCATAATACTTGTCATAAAGACTCCTTAATTTCTTTATCAGAACTAAGGATTAGATTCCTAAAGTATGATATTGAAATTGAAGGATATTCAAAGATTAGATCTTATAAGTACTTTTAAAATTGCAATAAATAATTCTTGGAGAATTAATGACTATTCTCAAGGAGACAAAGTCAAAGTTTGCAATTAGGCAAGTTGTGCAAGGCACACCTTACTTCAATATTCTAGAAACCCAAGGCTTGGCCAAAGGCGACTGGAACATTGAAAATGACAAAGGCAAAAACATTATAATCTTCTAGGAAGATAAAAGGACATATCCCAAGAAGAAATTGAAGACGAGCAAGGCTCTTACTTCAAAAATGATTGTCATAATTATGTTCACAGCTAGTATTAAAATTAGATTTTAGATACTTAGTGTGGTACATAAAATAAATATATATGAATTGATGTTCAGAATCTGTTTTGAACAGGATACTGACATCATTTGAGAATTATCTGCGAATTGAAAACAGGACGAAAGTCGCTGTTTTAACCGTAGATACCTAAGTTTAGGAACTACCCTTAGGTATGTACCTAAATTTGGAAACTGTTATAATGTAACTAGTTTGACTAGAAACATTATCTTCATATCGCGTATAACCCGCTGCGGGTGTACCTTTATATTCTAGAACACTAAAGTGTTTCATTATATAAAGATGATATTGAGATAAACACATTAGATGTGAATAACAGAATTTATATTTTGAATATAAATATTATCTCAAATATATAACATGACAATTAAATAGCTCAAACTGATTTGATCAATTAAGAAACTTAATTGTGGCATAGTTGTCAGGGACACTATTAAAAAAGACTCGTATATCCGCACTTTTGAAGAGCGGGTACCATGACTAATTTGATTTCAATCAAATAAAGTCTACGAATCTAGTTTATTGGGCAAAGCGCCTAAAAGACTATTTACTTGGTAAAAGTGTCAGTGCCA
>SKCR01039502.1:0-16054 GCA_019454045.1 Zanthoxylum bungeanum
CTTACATCGAGCGGTTGAGCGATGTGTCGAAGAACAAAAACTTCAAGCTCCCTCTAAGGTGTGTCAGGGTAGTGGACTGTTTTTGGTCTTCAAAGAATTCGGCAATGGTCATCCAAATGTGCTCCAAGCTCCAAGCTTCAGTGGACGATTCCAAGCTCACGTGTGCGGTTTCCCTATCACCTTCGCAAGACTCAAATGTGTGCTAGCATCTTGGAAGTTTGCCACAAAATTCACTAATTTGTTCCTTATGGCTCTTGGCTTTTGATGAACAAAAGAGAAAGAAAGCCCATTGGGCGTGAGTGAGTATAGGAAAGGAGAGAAGAGAAGAGATGTATGTTGGGTTGCTAATTGATTTCAAAAAATCAAAACATATACCAAATAATAAAATAACAATATATGTCATTCAAGCTTTCAAAAGTTTTCCAACCACTTCCATCACTTCCATCAACTCACATCACTCATGAATAGTGACTGGTGTCAATCACTCAAAGTGAAAGACATCTATCACTTGATTGACGAATGATGTGACTCTAGATGTGACTTGCGGGTCCCACTTCGATCTTGAGTAAGAATCACTCAATGAAAGGAAAAACGCTTAATATTTTGTGAGGATTTTTCGCGTGCAAATTGGTATCCAATTTATTATCTTTGTTAAGGTTTCATCATCATACACCCTTAAACATGTATTCTAAACACATAATAAGGTGTGTAAAATAAAATAATAATGATATGCGGACGGATACTCAACACATTGATCCTAGATCAAATTTGTCCATTTCCTCTCTCTCGCTAGCACAAGTATTACTTCTACCAGTTACATAACACTTCTAAAGAAACCTCATTTACATTGAGGGGAATAGGTGAGAAGAGAAATACAAAGAGTATGGAGGTAATAGGCTGGACACGCAGGTCCAATTAATAAATTCTAAATTTATGACAACAATTTCTAAAATTGCCCCACCCATCTAATATCCATCCGATATACATTATTCATGCATCGCAACCATCTATTCACACAAGCATGTTATCAATCAATCTAATCCAATTAATTAATCTGATAATTAATGACCATCCAATGTTCAAACAACGATTTGATTTTGCGCGAGTCAAACTCGTTTTGCGAATAAGTACTCAAAGTACGAATTCTTGAATTAAATTAAACTACAACATTAAATCCAATTTAATATGTATTTAATACTAATTCACCTATTTAATTCCAAATTAAATATTACACTTTATTAAAAAACCTTTACGACTTAAATTCCAAATTTAATCGTTACGGGTCTCAAAGCCCGATTAACATCCAATGTTAAATTTAATTAAAGTCCAATGGGCTTTTAATTAATTTCTTAAGGCATGGACTTTTGGTCAACTTGGGTCAAACCCAATAACCAAAGCCCAATCAAGGAGTAACCCCATAAGCCTAGGAATCAATTTAGGCCCATTAGGCCCAATTAATAAATTAAAGGTCCATTAGTCATAATTGGACTTTATGGATGTGGTTTTGGGCCCAATTGGATCCAACCAATTTAGCCTAAACCCATCTTGGTACAACCAAGCCCATTTAGCCCATTTACAACATTTCAAGCCCAAATCCAATTTAAGGCCATTTAATTAAACTACAAAAATTCCAAATTTCATATTTAATTAAACAAAGTGTAATGCCATAATTAATCACCCAAATCAATATTTCCAAAACACCAATTAGCCTAATTAATTATGCTTTTTAACAACAAAACATGTCCAACACATTTTATCAAAAATCAAACCCAATTACATGCTATATATGTCTCGGAAATGTGGGTTTTTCAAAATCGATTCGGTTTCAATCAAATTAAATCCACAATCAACATTTCCCGAATGATTCTAACTCATCCAATGAATCAAAAATAAAAAAATTTCCAAGACAAATTAGGGCACATGTATTCGGCCAAGCCTAAATATTTGGGCAAAACTGTTCTAAACCATTTTTCTTGAAATTGATCCAATCAAACATCAATTAAACATAATTTAAGCATACTTAATCATCTAATTTCATCAAATCATGCTCAAACACATTTTACCCAATTTTAACCCTAAATCAAGTTTCATGCTTTTAACAACGCTCTGATACCATTGTTGGGAAATCTCTAAGTCCCGAGGATCGAATCAAGCAAAGAAACATACATGTGAATACACGAGGAAGTTTCAGAATACTTACATCGAGCGGTTGAGCGATGCGTCGAAGAACAAAGAACTTTAAGCTCCCTCCAAGCTGTGTCACGGCAGTGGACTGTTTTTGGTCTTCAAAGAATTCGGCAATGGTCATCCAAATGTGCTCCAAGCTCCAAGCTTCGGTGGACGATTCCAAGCTCACGTTTGTGGTTTCCCTATCACCTTCGCAAGACTCAAATGTGCGCTAGCACCTTGGAATTTTGCCACAAAATTCACTAATTTGTTCCTTATGGCTCTCGGCTTTTGATGAACAAAAGAGAGAAAGAAAGCCCATGAGCGTGAGTGAGGAGAGGAAAGAGAGAAGAGAAGAATGTATGTGGGGTTGCTAATTGATTTCAAAAAATCAAAACATATACCAAATAATAAAATAACAATATATGTCATTCAAGCTTTCAAAAAGTTTTCCAACCACTTCCATCAACTCACATCACTCATGAATAGTGACTGGTGTCAATCACTCAAAATGAAAGACATATATCACTTGATTGACGAATGATGTGACGCTAGATGTGACTTACGGGTCCCACTTCGATTCTAAATGCGAATGGTTCCGCAAACACTCCGGGCTCAGATTCGCTAATTCCGAATTAACGAATTTTTCGTTGTGACGTAATTAAATCAAATTTAATTAAATAATCATGCCTAGTATAATTCTAAATTAATTCGTTCGCCCGAATTAAAATCTAATTTCAATTCCGCGTCGAAATCCAATTTCGTTTAATATATCAAATATATTAATTTATCGATTAATTCCAAATTAATCCTTCTCTCTCTTTAAATAATATTTTATCCCAGATAAAATATCTCCGTAATTAATCCCAGATTAATTTTGTCTCTCATCTAATTAATCCCAGATTAATAAAGTACGAGTCATACATCATCGGTGAATCTTCGGGAAGCGACCCATGAGATCCCCGGATACGTTGGTAGTAAATTCGATCGTCGGACTATCCGAACACGTAAGTACCTCGTACTACGTTTTTATCGATTTACAAGACAAGGTTGGCTTCTAGCAAAGCGCTAAGCCTACCCAATTCTCCAGAAATATGTGATCTATATCAGGCGTAGTATACGTAGTATTGCGTATTTCGATCCAGTATCGGATGTCACGTGCAAGGCCTGGGGCTGGAAATGGGTCTGCCCCGTACGAAGCACATATCAGACTTCTGGCAACTAGTCTCTATAATCGGATAAACATGACCTAGTCATAATATCCCGATAGCTACAGCATATAAGAAAACGAGTTCCGTATCCTACGTGATCATCATCTCCACTATTACTGGAGTGATACTTCCATCTCGACATCACACCCAATATACTACGATTCTCAGTACACCAGCAGAGGCGTACACATAACCTGTTAAAGCCCTGGACGACCTCAAACCAAAGTACATGATTGTCTCAAGTATTAGCGATGTAAGTCTCAGGTTAAGACCAAATACACCGACCATGAATCGGACTTCCATAGACACATAGTAATACTACCAATGGAATTCCGAGGGGTCTATCCAGAGCGAAGCTGTTTTTCGTACCATCGGTAAAACACAACCTCATACTAAACTTGCATGAGTATCCTATACCCAAATATATGAGAACTATGCCGTTATGCCCTCACAACGCGCACAAGTGTAATACTAGTCTATTCCGCATTATCGATGTCCAATCTCGATAATATTACGACTAGGGATATTTAATGATTATACCTTCGTGGATTGATACTGTCTCATATCATCTCAATCCAGGAACTAATCATATGGACCTCCTATTATTTATACATCTTGGTGATCTAATCACAAATGATAAAAGAGCAATCTCCTTTGTCACATAGTTAATTTGTACAACAACACCATGATCTGTACAAATAATGACGGTATGGGTCATAACTGTCCAACAATCTCTCACTTGGCCTATAACCAGTCACTCGAGTGTCCTACACCCGAACTATGTACGGTTCGCTCAAATTACTGAGAAACGACTTTCGTCAGCGGATTTGCATGATTATCATCCGATGCGATTTATACGATCATCACATCCCCACGATGTATGATCCGAACGAATCAGATGAATATCGAAGTATATATCTGGATCGTTGATGAGACCATTAATTCTTTAGCCTGCGCTGAAGCCTAGCTCAGCTGCTAACAGAACTATTCCTAATATAATTAGGATTTATTATCGACCCAAATGGCTTCTATTGCTGCTTTAGTTGCAGCAATGTTCCACTTTTGTTGTTTATCCGGTAACAGTATCTTGCTTGGAAGATTTCCAGCTCACTCTTCCGTTATTCAAACTTTATAGTACCGTTTTTACGACTTATAGTCGTTATTATCGGTTAGGAAACCTGCAGCAGTGATCCCAGTCACTTCATGTTCTCCTTCTCCATAGTTTAAGACAGCATCCTTAGTTCATCTAAGATACTAAAGGATGTTCCTAACATCAATCCAATGACTATCACTTGGATTTGCCCGATTGTGACTCCATATGCTCAAAGCGTATGAGACACCAGGTCGCGTACATTTATTTCAATGTACGAGTTTCTCGGAGAGTGTCAACAACTTTAAATTTATCCCAATAGATCTTTATGTTGGAGATTCTAAGCATCCCAAGATCAATAATCAAGCATGAAACATAAGTGAATACATTCGAGAAAGTCGCGGAATACTTACATCGAGCGGTTGAGCGACGCTTGAGGCAACAAAAACGTTCACTGCCCTCCATGGACTGTTCACGGCAGTGCAGTGGTGTCATCACTGGGTCGGCCATTTTGAATGAACTTCCAAGCTCCAAGCTTCGTCGTGGTGATTCCCGGCTCATGGGTAGACTTCCCTATCACCTTCGCATTGATCCCGGAGTGTGCTAGTACTCTCGATTTTGCCACAAAATCACACTTGCTTCCCTTAATTTTGCTCACTGGTTTCGCAAAAACCAGAAAAAAGAGCCCACAGTGGGCGAGAGAGAGATAGGTGGAAGGAGAGAAAGAGAGAGTTGGAAGGTGTTGGTTTTGTGTATATCATACACTTAATGAAATACCAAATTCATTATGCATATTTTGCTTTACAAAAAGTCAAGCATTAATGCCAACCACCACATCCATCAACTCACATCAAGTCACCTCAATCAAGTTGTCAAGTCACATCACTCAAAGTGACAAGTGATTTGACGTTTGATGCGACTAATGATTTGACGCTTGATTTGACTTGTGTGCCACACTCGAATTCGAAATGAGAATGTGCTCGCAAATAATCCCGGGCTCGGGTTCGCTAATTCCAAATTAATGAATTTTCCGTTGCGACGTAATTAAATGATTACGCCTAGCGAAGTCACTATTCACGTCGCTAACGAATTAATTCTAAATTAACTCCTTCGCCCAAATTAAAATCTAATTTTAATTCTACGTCAAAATCCAATTTCGTATAATATATCGAATATATTATTTTATCGATTAATTCCAAATTAATCATTCTCTCCCTTTAAATGATATTTTATCCCAGATAAAATATCTCCGCAATCAATCCCAGATTAATTTTCTCTCTCATCTTATTAATCCCAGATTAATTAAAGTGCGAGTCATACGTCATCGGTGAATCTTTGGGAAGCGACCGATGAGATCCCCGGATATGTTTGCAGTAAATTCGGTCGTCGAACTATCCGAACACGTAAGTACCTCGTACTACGTTTATACCGAATTACAAGACAAGGTTGGCCTCTAGCAAAACGCCATGCCTACCCAATTCTTCGGAAATATCCTTACAGGAATAAATGATCTATATCAGGCGTAGTATACGTAAGTACCTCTTACTACGTTTATACCGAATTACAAGACAAGGTTGGCCTCTAGCAAAGCGCCATGCCTACCCAATTCTTCGGAAATATCCTTACAGGAATAAAGGATCTATATCAGGCGTAGTATATGGAGTATTGCGTATTTCTGTCCAGTATCAGATGTTCACATGCAAGGCCTGGGGCTGGTACAATGTTTGCCCCGTACGAAGCATATATCGGATGACGAGTAACTAGTCTCTTTAATATCGGATAATCATGACCAAGTCATATTATCCCGACGGTTGCAACCTTTATAGAGAACCAGTTCTGTATCCCTGCGCGATCATCAAATCCATATGACTGGAGTGACACTTCCGTCTTGACATCACCCAACATACTACGATTCTCAATATACCCAGCATCGGCGTACACAGAACCTGTTAAAGCCCTGGAAGACCTCAACCAAAGTATATTGATTGTCGCAAGTATTAGCGGTGCAAGTCTCAGGTTAAGACCAAATACACCTACCCTGATTTCGGATTTCCATAGACACATAGTCATACTACCAATGGAATTCCGAGGGGGTCTTATCGAGAGCGAAGCTGTTTCCCGTACCATTGATGAGTGGTATTTATATCACTATTTCTCACTCATTTGACCTGATGTTTTGTATTGTTTCTCGAGATTTATGAACGTTTTGATGTGTTTTGTTGTTATTTTGCAGATAAATAAAGTTTGGATAGCACTGGAGGCAATTTGGGGCAAAACCGGACAAAAATGCGTCGACAGGGATATTTTAGTCTTTTCCGCGTCGCGACTCCAAGACCTTCAGCGTCGCGGCGCCCAACATGCGCCGAATCTGCTAACGTGCGCCGGGTCAACGGATCAGAATTTGAGAAGTTTGACTTTGCTAACGTGCGCCGTGCCACGTGTCACCATCACATCCAATCTGCTAACGTGCGCCGTGACACGTGTCATCATCATATGCTGCCGACACTCAGAATTGACACGTGTCGCCTCGTCATCAGCCATGGCAGCAGTCAAAGAGTCAACTTCGCCATGTGTCACGCCACGTCATCAGCCACGTCACAAGGTCAACCAAGTCAACTTGGCAAGTCAGCATCGGCTAATCATAGCATGACACGTGTCGCCACGTGTCGCAATCCTATTGTGCCGACAATTGCAACGCCGCATCATCGCCACGTCAGCGCCACATCAGCATGACGTCAGCAATGACGTCATCACAATAATTGAGTCTTAGCCACCTTGCCACGTGTCGCGTCAACAGTCAGCCGCCTTGCCACGTGTCGCCTCCTCAGTGAGCCACACCAACTGTTCCAGCGTCGCGACACTGGAACCAAATTTTTCTATAATTCAGCGTGAAATTTCATAATTCAGTGTGCCTTTCTCTCTCTCATCTCTTTGATGAAGAGAGAGTTTCTCTCTCTAAGTTTATTTTAATTTAATTTTTTTGTTTTTAGTTTGTAATTAATTTTAATTACGTTTTGTAATAATAGTAATTTAATTTTTACTTTTTACTTTTTACAGTTTTTACTATTCATGAGGAAGTAATTTCCCAGCTAGGAGTGAAAGGTAATTCTTTTACTATTACTATTTAGATTAATCTCCCTTAAAAATAATATATTCACTATTTAAAATACTGACTTAAAAAGGATACCGCTATATTGGTCGGTTGGCAATTTATTTTAATCTGGTTTAAACCTGACTAATCAAGGATACCGCTATATTGGTCGGTTGGTAATTTAATTATGATACCGCCTTAATGGCTGGTTGGACTTAATTTGACTTAATCAGGATACCGCCAGATTGGTCGGTTGGTAATATTATCACAAGTTTATATATATTTTATGGGAGATATCTAAATTAGTAGTAGTAAAGTAATTCCTTTTACCTTAGCATTTTATTGTAATTTACTTTTCAGCATTTTATTTTATGTCTTTTACTTTTCAGTTGATACTAGCCCTAGTTATGTGTTGTAACTAAATTAGTTATCTGGGGTTGTGATGACTTTTAATATCACCGTTTTATAAGGGGTTAAATTATAGCTTGGGTAATATAAAGATTTATTTATTGAGTCTTAATCTTAATGCCTTTTTATTAATTGGCCACTAATAAAATTGATATGGTAAATCTAAAATGAACTAGACATAGGGATTTTAGGTTTCAGCCTTAGACTCAATAGCCCACGATCTTCCTTGAGGATAGATAACCCTTTTTAATAGACTCCTACAGGATAGGAATATACCTGTCGGGCGGGGGTAACCATAATTGGAACTTAATCTGAATGAATCCAGGTAATTTGGTTGACATAGGAATATGGTTCAATTGGGTTATACTGGGTATTTGAATTTGACCATCGGAAGAGGCTTTTACATAATTTCGTGTTCCAGGTTAATAAATCATTGTATTACCCAACTATAAAATAATCTCTTCATCTTTAAAATGATATGGAAGAAATCACAACCCTAGATCTTTGTGTCTTTTGTATTTTCCTTAGTATTTTCTTTTGTCTTTTTATTTATTTATTTATTTAGAAAAGCCACATTCAACCAAACAAACAAACAATCTCTCTCATCTTCATTTAATTAGATATTTGTAAATAAATAGATTCAATAATTAATAACAACAGTAGGAATTAAGTCCTCGTGGATCGATATTTTTATACTACTTGAACGATACGTACGCTTGCGTTATACATGTGTGTTTACGCCGGTCAACCATCGGTGAAACACAACCTTCTATTACACTTGCATGAGTATCCTATACCCAAATATATGAGAACTATGCCGTTGTGCCCTCACAACGCGCACAAGTGTAATACTAGTCTTTTACGCATTCATCGATGTACAATCTCGATAATGCTCTGACTAGGGATATTTAATGATTTATCCTTCATGGATTGATACTGTCTCATATCATTTTCAATCGAGGAACAAATCACAGGGACCTCCTATCATTTATATATCTTGGTGATCTAATCACAAATGATAAGAGTGCAATCTCATTTGTCACATTGTTAATTGTACAACAACACCAATGATCTGTACAAATAGTGACGCTATGGGTCATAATTGTCCAACAACCTCCCACTTGGCCTATAGCCAGTCACTCGAGTGTCTTACACCCGAACTATGTACGGTTGGCTCAAATTGCTGAGAAAAGGCTTTCGTCAGCGGATTTGCATGATTATCGTCTGATGCGATTTATACGATCATCACATCGCCAAGATAGAGTATGATCCAAAGGAATCAGATGAATATCGAAGTATGTATCTGGATCGTTGATGAGACCATTAACTCTTTAGCCTGTGCTGACTCCTAGCAGCTGCTAATAAAATTATATCTAATTAACAAGATTTATTATCGACCAGAAGGCTTTATTGCCGCTTCAGCTGCAGCAATAACCCGCAATTGTTGTTTATTCGGTAACAGTATCTTGCTTGGAAGATTTCCAGCTCACTGTACCGTAATTCAAACTGTATAGTACCTTTTGCGACTTTTAGTCGTCTTATCGGGTTAGGAAACTTGCTATAGTGATCCCAGTCACTTCAAGTTCTCCATCTCTTTAGTTTAAGATAACATCCTTAGTTCTCTAAGACACTAAATATGTTTTTAACTTTAATCTAGTGACTATCACTTAGATTGGCCTGATTGTGAATACATATGCTCAAAGCGTTTGAGACACCAGGTCGCGTACATTTTTCAATGTACGATTTCTCGGAGAGTATTCGAAAGCCAAGCTTTCACCGATTGTTATGGGAATATCATTTACATGAATTAAGTATTATCATTATTTTATAGGACATCCACTGTCAGTACCTCCCACTAACCCTCTTATATACACAAGAATCATTTCGTTTTTAATTAAATCATAACTATTATGATTTCATCAAAATGATAATTCCAAGAACCTATGATTGCTTCAATCCAAACATGGATCGAATAACCGCAAACCTTGTTTGCTAGTTTTGGTACGACAAAATCGATAGGATGTTTTAACATCCTCCAAAAGGTTTCCTTTTTAGGAAAGCGATTTTCCCTTAAAGCTGTCATATTTCATAAATGAAACATGCAGCATTAGCAAGCATTATCCAATGGATTTACCGTGGCAACAGGTAAAAGGTTGAATCAGAATCAACACAATGTTGATAATGATCCTTTCCGCTAAAATCCTAGCTTTATACGTTGGTATGTTGCCATCCATGTACGTCTTCCTTGAAGACTTATAGTACCAATAGGCACAATGCCTTGCGGCACATCAACTAGTATCCAAACTAAGTTGATATACATGGAATCCATTTCGGATTCATGACACTTTTTCATAATTAGGGAGTCGATACCTTGTATCACTTCCTCATACGTAGTCAGTTGGTATACTCAATAAGATAGATATCTTTATGAGGTGAGATCAGAAACCCATACCCCAGGTTGTTTTCTGACTCTCTCCGACATACGCGGTTCTTATGTATTCGAAGATTAATGGTATAGTTTCATCCTTGATGAACTATTTGTGTTCCATTAGGATTCGGTGCCTGGAATAGTATTACTCGATTTTCATCGAGTTTTACTATCCTCCCACTTACCACTGCATATAGGTATTCCTCTTAGGAAAACGGCATGGTGAGCAACAATCTAATTGTTCTCTTTGTGAGTTGTATAAGTATATACTTTGGTATCCCTAAGATAGCCTACAATTGGCACTTATCCAATTTGGGTTCTAGTTTGGTATCATCCAAACGTATGCCTGGCATTCCCAAATTATCAGGAATGAGAACCCGGTTTCTTTCCCTTTCATATCTAATATGATATCTGTCAAACAGATTTTGAATGAACCTTATACTAAATAAGTTCTGCACTGTTTATTCTTATCCGTTGAAGGAAATGGTAGCTCTGAGCGACTCATGATTAACCTTATCATGTCCAACAAATTCGGTTTATCCATTCGGACACACCGTCACTTTGACGTGTTCCGGGAGGAGTCCTATTTGAAAGAATACTATAATCTTCAAGTATATACTAGAAACTTTTTGCTTAAGTATTTTCCATTACGGTCTTACCGTGACAGTTTAATACTATAGCCGATCTGTTTGTCTATTTCGTGTCGAAACTTAAAAGTTCCGATTTTGTGTTCTTAAAAAAAACACATAACCATAAGCGATGCCATATCCGTAAAGGTCAGAAACATTCATATCCACATCTAGCCTAGCTAGACATGGGCCCACTGCTTCACTATGAACTAGGGCTAACAGGTCGGTGGCATTTACACTTTTACCAAGTAAAAGTGTTTTATGGCACTTTGCCCAATAAACTAGATTCGTAGACTTTTTTGATTGGAATCAAATCAGGCCGAGTACCCACTCTTCAAAAGTGCGATATACGAGTCTGTTTGATTGTGTCCCAGACAACAATGCCACAATATGTTTCTTCTGATCAAATCAGTTTGAGCTATTTGTTTGTCATTATTATACGTTTGAGATTTATTTATATTCAAAATATAAATCTGTTATTTCATATTTAATGTGTTTATCTCATATATCATCTTATATAATAAAACACTTTAGTGTTATAGAATATAAAGGTACCTGCAGCGGGTTTTAAACACTGATATAGAGATAATGTATCTAGTCAAACTAGTTACATTATAACAGTTTTCCTAATCCTGCTCATAGCATATTCGAACATCAGTATATATTTATGTACCACACTAAGTATTTAAAATCCAATTTTCAATACTAGTAATGAACATAATCTTGACAAACATATTTGAAGTCAGAGCCTTGCTCGTCTTCAATTCCTTCATGTCTGCTTTGTCCAAACGGCAGTCACGCTTCCGCGATCCCGTTTGCCACATTTAGGCAGACATTTTGGGATATGTCATTTATCTTCCAGAAGATTATAATGATTTTGCCTTTGCTATTTTTCACATTCCAGAAGCCTTTGGCCCAGCCTCGGGTTGCTAGAATATCGAAGTAAAGGTGCGCCTTGCGCTCTTGCCTAATGCAAAGTTTGACTTTATCTCATTGAGAATAGTCATTAATTCTCCAAGAATTATTTATTGCAATTTTAGTACTTCTAAAATCTAAGAATAGATTTATGAAGATCCTTCAATTTCTTTATCATACTTTAAGGATCTAATCCTTAGTTCTGATTCAAGAAATTAAGGAGTCTACTGCGGTAAGTATAATGGATTAAGCACTAAAGTTATCATACATAATCTTCCAAAGATTATGCTCTACTATTTCCTTAACTCCGGGCTTAGGCTAATAGATATTTTATCAAATAAAATAACTTATTTTTTTCCAGGACCATCCTGAAATTATTCCCAATTTGAAAATTAAACCATTTAAACACATTTTCCCTAGGATTATGTTTTAAACGTCAATTTTTCAATTTATATCTTGATTCTAATAGTCCAACTATTTAATCAACGATTGTGGTACTATTTATTATAATGATTACAATAGTCCAACTATTTAATCAACTATAATTTAATAGATTAAAATCAATTATATTGATTACTATAATCCAATTATAAAATCAACTATAAATGAATAGTTTGAATATAGTCCAACTATTAATTAAAACGACATTTAAATATTAGTCCAACTAATTTTAATTGACGAATGATATTTGTTTGAGCGCGTATGGCAAGTAATTAAACGAATATTGCAAATTCAATTCTTGCCTCCCACTATTTTTCGGCGAGCCTCTAACCCTCTGTCGAGTACTCGGGAAACCGCGTTTCCTAGTGGGCTAGGATCCCGTTAAATATCACACAATCTTGACTTTGGCCAACAAATTGTATGATAATTAACTAGGTAGATCTCTAAGATCGATTGGATCCAATCCAATTCCTAGATCAGATAGGGGGACATCCAAGTCCGAAACATATATCTTATATATGCCAATACATCCAATGTATTACCTAACCATTTTCCTCTGAACCAACTAAGCCTTGGCTTTGGCACAACAAACTTAGTGATCCCAGTCAAGCGCGACCCATTGACCATGGAAAGCTTCGTAATCAATGTCGATGGACAAGAAGTGGTCTTGACTTTGGCCAACAAACCACAACTTGGACAAGACACTGACATGTAACAAAGCCTTCGTGATTCAAACACATCTTCGACAGACAAAGGCCTTGACTTTGGCCAACAAACCAATGCCGTCTTAGATCTTGAGTGAGAATCACTCAATGGAAGGAAAAACGCTTAATATTATGCGAGGGGTTTTTCGAGTGCAAATTGGCAACCAATTTATTATCTTTGTAAGGTCTCATCATCATACAACCCTTAAACATGCATTCTAAACACATAATAAAGCGCATATGATAAAATAATAATGATATGCGGATGGATACTTTACACATTGATCCTAGATCAAATCTCTCCATTCTCTCTCCCGCTAGCACAAATATTTCTTCTACCCGTTACACTACACTTCTAAAGAAACCTCATTTACATTGAGGGGAATAGGTGAGAAGAGAATACAAAGAATAATGAGGTAATAAGGCTGGACACGCAGGTCCAATTAATAAATCAAATTTATTACAACAATTTCTAAAATTGCCCACCCATCTAATATACATCCGATATACATTATTCATGCATCGCAACCATGTATTCACACAAGCATGTTATCAATCAATCTAATCAAATTAATTAATCTGATAATTAAGATCATCCAATGTTCAAACAAAGATTTGATTTTGTCTCGAGTCAAACTCGTTTTTGCGAATAAGTACTCAAAGTACGAATTCTCGAATTAAATTAAACTACATCATTAAATCCAATTTAATATGCATTTCAATCTAATTCATTATTTAATTCCAAAATAAATACACACTTTATTTACGAACATTTACGACTTAAATTCCAAATTTAATCGTTACGGGTCTCAAAGCCCGTTTAACGTCAACGTCAATTTAATTAAAGTCCAATGGGCTTTTAATTAATTTCTTGAGGCGTGGACTTTTGGTCAACTCGGGTCAAACCGAATAACCAAAATCCAATCCGGGAGTTACCCCATAAGCCTATAAATCAATCTTGGCCCATTAGGCCCAATTAAACTTTAAAGGTCCATTGTCGCATTTGGGCTTTATGGAAGCGGTTTTGGGCCCAATTGGATCCAATCCAATTTGCCTAACCCAACTTTGTACAACAAAGCCCATTAAGCCCAATAACAACACAACTAGCCCAAATCCAATTTAAGGCCCAATTAACTAAATTTCTAAAATCCAATTTTACAATTTAATTAATCAAAGTGCATTAACATAATTAATCACCCAAATCATATTTCCAAAACACAAATTAGGCTAATTAATCATGCTCATCTACATCAATTAGTGTCCAACACAAATTAATCAAAAATCAAACCCAATTACATGCTCTTATGCTCTCGGCAATTTGGGGATTACGTCCGATTCGAATTCAATCCAATTAATTCCACAATCGACATTAAATCGTATTCCCGAATGATTTCCAACACATCCATTGTCAAAAATCAAAAATCCCAAGACATTTTAGGGCATCACTTTCGGTCAACACCAAAAAATTGGGGAAATTTGTTCCAAACATAATTTCAATAAATTGATCCAATCAATCATTAATTCAAACACATTTAAGCATACTAATTCATCCAATTTCATTAATCATGCTCAAAATCAAGTTTGCACATTTTTAGGCCCTAAATAAGTTTCATGCTTTTAACCAAGCTCTTGATACCATTGTTGGAGATTCTAAGCATCCCAAGATCAATAATCAAGCATGAAACATAAGTGAATACATTCGAGAAAGTCGCAGAATACTTACATCGAGCGGTTGAGCGACGCTTGAGGCAACAAAAACGTTTCACTGCCCTCATGGACTGTTCACGGCAGTGCAGTGGTGTCCTCACTGGTTCGGCCATTTTGAATGAAATTCCAAGATCCAAGCTTCGTCGTGGTGATTCCCGGCTCATGGTGGACTTCCCTATCACCTTCGCATTGATCCTGGAGTGTGCTAGTACTCTCGATTTTGCCACAAAATCACATTGCTTCCCTTAATTTTGCTCACTGGTTTCGCAAAAAAAAACCAGGAAAAAAGAGCCCACAGTGGGCGAGAGAGATCGAGAGAGAAGAGAGAGAGGAGGAAGGAGAGGAAACGAGTTGGAAGGGTTGGTTTGTGTATATCCTTACACTTAATGAATTCCAAATTCATTATGCAATTTTGGCTTTACAAAAAGTCAAGCATTAATGCCAACCACCACATCAATCAAACTCACATCAAGTCACCTCAATCAAGTTGTCAAGTCACATCACTCAAAGTGACAAGTGTTTTGACGCTTGCTGCGACTAATGATTGACGCTTGATTTGACTTGCGTGTCGCACTCGAATTCGAAATGAGAATGCGCTCGCAAATAATCCGGGCTCGGGTTTGCTAATTCCAAATTAATAAATTTTTCGTTAGCGACGTAATTAAATGATTACGCCTAGCGAAGTCACTATTCACGTCGCTAACGAATTAATTATAAATTAACTTGTTCGCCCGAATTAAAATCTAATTTTAATTCTACGTCGAAATCCAATTTCGTATAATATATCGAATATATTATTTATCGATTAATTCCAAATTAATCATTCTCTCTCTTTAAATGATATTATCCCAGATAAAATATCTCCGCAATCAATCCCAGATAATTTTTCTCTCATCTTATTAATCCAGATTAATTAAAGTACGAGTCATACGTCATCGGTGATCTCTTGGGAAGCGACCCATGAGATCCCCAGATATGTGGCAGTAAATTCGGTCGTCGAACTATCCGAACACGTAAGTACCTCGTACTACGTTTTATACCGAATTACAAGACAAGGTTGGCCTCTAGCAAAGCGCCATGCCTACCCAATTCTCCGGAAATATCCTTACAGGAATAAAGGATCTATATCAGGCGTAGTATATGGAGTATTGCGTATTTCTGTCCAGTATAGATGATCACATGCAAGGCCTGGGGCTGGTACAATGTCTGCCCCGTATTAAGCATATATCGGATGACGAGCAACTAGTCTCTTTAATATCGGATA
>SKCR01039503.1:0-16032 GCA_019454045.1 Zanthoxylum bungeanum
GAGACTTGCACCGCTAATACTTGCGACAATCAATATACTTTGGTTATCCAGGGCTTTAACAGGTTCTGTGTACGCCAATGCTGGGTATATTGAGAATCGTAGTGGTGTTGGGTGTGATGTCAAGACGGAAGTGTCACTCCAGTCATATAGAGATGATGGTCACGTAGGTTACGGGACTGGTTCTCTTAAATGCTGCAGCTATTGGGATAAAATGACAAGGTCATGTTTATCCGATTATAGAGACTAGTTACCAGACATCCGACATGTGCTTCGTACGGGGCAGACACAATTCCAACCCCAGGCCTAGCACGTGATCATCCGATACTAGACAGAAATACGCAATACTACGTATACTACGCCTGATATAGATCCTTTATTCCTGTAAGGATATTTCCGGAGAATTGGGTAGGCATGGCGCTTTGCTAGAGGCCAACCTTGTCTTGTAAATCGGTAAAACGTAGTACTTGGTACTTACGTGTTTGGATAGTCCGACGACCGAATTTACTGCCAATATATCCGGGGATCTCATGGGTCGCTTCCCAAAGATTCACCGATGACGTATGACTCGCACTCTAAATTAATCTGGGATTAATTAGATGAGAGAGAAAATTAATCTGGGATTAATTGCGGAGATATTTTATCTGGGATAAAATATCATTTAAAGATAGATAACGATTAATTTGGAATTAATCGATAAATTAATATATTCGATATATTAAACGAAATTGGATTTCGATGCAGAATTAAAATTCGATTTTAATTCGGGCGAACGAATTAATTTAGAATTAATTCGTAAGCGACGTGAATAGTAATTTCGCTAGGCGTAATCATTTAATTAAGACGCAACAGAAAATTCGTTAATTTAGAATTAACGAACCCGAGCCCGAGATTATTTGCGAGCGCATTCACATTTCAAATTCGAGTGCGGCACGTAAGTCAAATCAAGCGTCAAATCATTAGTCGCAACAAGCGTCAAATCATTAGTCACTTTGAGTGATGTGACAACTTGTCACTTGATTTGATTGATTGATGGATTGATTGATTGATGGAGGTTGGAGTGGCTTTTAATGTTTGACTTTTTGAAAGCCAAATACACATGAAATGAATTTGAAATTCAAATTAGTGTATTTGATACACTTTAGCAATCAACCAAATTAATCTCTCTCTCACTTCTTCTCCTTTCTCTCCACACGCCCAAGGGGCTAAAATGCTCACTGGTTTTGCTCAAAACCGAGAGCAATGGGAAGCACAAGAGTGGGATTTTATGGCAAAATCACAAGTGCTAGCACACTTACGAGACATGCGAAGGTGATAGGGAAGTCTACCCATAAGCCGGGAATCGTTCGATGAAGCTCGGAGCTTGACGAAAGAGCACCCATGGCCGAATTTGGAGGGCAGTGGCAGTGAACTGCCGTGACAGTCCAAAGGAGCAGAATTTCGGTTTTGTTCATCGCTGCGTCGCTCAACCGATCGATGTGAGTATTCCGCAACTTCTTCGATTTGTATTCGCACATATTTCATGCTTATTATTGATCTTGGGACCTTAATAGAAACCAACAATTTACTATTCCAGCAGAACTCTGAATGAAGCTCAACTCAACTACACAACCACTAAAAAGAGTTGGTTGCTGTTGTGTTTGCTTTTGATAAATTCTACTCTTATCTGCTGGGTCCCAAAGTGGTGGTCTACACAGATCATTCAGCAATCAAGTATTTGATCGCAAAGAAAGATGCCAAACCCAGATTGATCTGTTAGGTACTTCTTCTGCAAGAATTTGACGTGGAGATCAGAGAAAGGAAAAGGGACAGAAAACCAAGTGGCAGATCATTTATCGAGGCTTGAGAAAGGAGATACAACTGGTAAAGAACTAACAATCAAAGAAACTTTCCAGATGAACAGCTGTTTGCCATGAAACAGCAGGAAGTCCCTTGGTATGCTGACTATGTAAACTACATAGTGTCAGGAAAATGGCCGTTGGAATGGACAACTCAGCAAAGGAAGAAATTCTTCAAAGAAATCAATCACTATGTCTAGGATGAACAGTACCTGTTCAAACGCTGTGCTGATCAATTACTGAGACGGTGTGTTCCACAGGAGGAAGTCAACAGTATTCTACAACATTGTCATTCATCGCCATATGGCGGACACTTCAGCGGGAATAAAACTGCAGCCAAAGTCATACAATCAGGTTTGTTTTGTCCCACTCTTTTTAAAAATGATTATATATTTGCTCTTCAATGTGACAGGTGCCAGAGAACGGGAAATATTTCCAGGAGAAATGAAGGACCGTTGCAAACATTCTGGAAGTTGAGATATTTGATGTATGAGGGATTGATTTTATGGGACCCTTTGTTCCATCATTCAGAAACCTGTACATACTGGTTGCAGTTGACTACGTCTCCAAATAGGTTGAAACAATTGCACTGACATCCAATGATTCAAAAGTGGTGATCAAGTTCCTTAAAAAGAATATTTTCACTCGCTTCGGAACACCTCGGGCAATTATCAGTGATGGTGGCTCACTTTTCTGTAACAGATACTTCGATGCACTCATATCCAAATACGGAGTTACTCATAAAGTTGCCACAGCTTTCCATCCATAGTCAAATGAGTAAGTTGAAGTTTCAAACAGGGAGATCAAAAGAATCTTGGAGAGAACCGTTGGATCAACAAGGAAGAACTGGTATGAGAAACTGGATGATGCATTATGGGCCTACCGGACAGCTTATAAGACACCCATTGGTATGTCCCCATATCAATGGTGTTCGGGAAAGCATGACATCTACCAGTTGAGCTTGAACATAAGGCGTACTGGGCATTGAAGAAGTTGAATCTTGATCTACAAGCTGCAGGAGAGAAAAGACTTCACCAACTCAATGAGTTGGAGGAATTTCGCCTACATGCTTATGAGAATGCTAAAGAGGAATTTCGCCTACAGGCTTATTAGAATGCCAAACTCTATAAAGAGAATACCAAGAAATGACATGACCGAAAAATAGTGCGCAGATAATTGGAACCAGGGCAGCAGTGTTGTTACATGATTCAAGGTTGAATTTTTTTCCTGGAAAGCTGAAATCAAAATGGTCAGGTCCATTTGTGAGTACTCAGGTGTTACCCTACAGAGTTATTGAGATATAAAATCCCAAGTCGAGCAACACATTCAAAGTTAACAAAGGGTGTCAAGCACTATAGGGAGAATCATTCGAGCTACAAAAAAAAGTTTCACACTTTTAGATCCAGCCTAACGTTTGGGAAATCATGTCTAGCTGACGACATTAAACTTAGCACTAGTTGGGAGGCAACCCAAGCAATTTTTGTATATATTATGATTTGGTGTCTTTTAATTTTTGTGTGTTTAATTTTTGCAGGTTAAGACGCATTCCAGGATGGAAGAAGCTCTCACAAATCTTCACAATAATTTCCTTATCTCCCTCAAAATTCTCTGATAAAGGTCTACAAAGCTCGCATGGAACGAATGAGACTTCTGACAATCCACGATATTCCTAATGACATTCGTTGGGTAATCGAAGCATGGGTCTGATTAGCAGGTGAATATTCTGATTCTTGTAATTCTTATTTGCCTGCTTTTGGAAGAAGCACCTATGCAAAGAAAACGTAGAGCTAAGAAAATGGGTGTTTGTTACAAATGTGCATGCTGGAATTGCAATACTCATTATCATTCTTTAGGAATGGTATCTGATAATCGCGAAGATAAAATTAAATTCATTAGGGATGGTTTAAGTAAGGAGTCTTTAGATAATATATCTTCGACTCTTGAGACGCATCCCAGTGGATATGTTCATATAGTCATTCACAAAATACATACATAATTCGAGAAGAAGACAACAGTTAAGTCTCGGGAATATGACTCTAAAAGACCATGTTTGCCAATTTATAAGAAAATTGGATGGGAAGCTTGTCCCTGATGCATAGACGTCATTCAAGCCGTTACATTACTGTAAATATTATATCTCTTTGTCTTTTTTTAATAATTGTGATTTGTTTTGTTATTTTCTCCAACAGGATCCAGCTACTTTTTGACCTTTCACGATTTACTATTTTACCACTAATCATCCTTTGGAAGATATTTGTGCTATTATTACTCACCCTTTTCAGGTTCTATAAATTCAACTCATCATTGCACTCTTGAAGGCATCCAGAGCTTAAAAAAGAAACACAAAAATTTGGAAGCCACTTCGAGAAGACGAGTTGTAAACATTTGTGCGTTTTGTGGTACCAGTGTTGGTGTTAAACCAGAATACATAGCAGCAACACAGGAATTGGGTCGAGTATTAGCTGAAAGGAATATGCACCTAGTATATAAAGGAGGCAATCTTGGACTAATGGGGATCGTTTCAAAGGCTGTATATGATGGAGGGAGTCAAGCCTTGGGAATCATCCTAAAACCCTTGGCATAGACGAATCTGATAGGACCATCAAATGGAGAGGAATTAATCATGCCAGGTATGTCGGAACGACAGGTAGAGATGATTAACCCTGCTGATGCTTTTATTGCTTTTCCAGGAGGCTTGGGCACGATGGAAGAAATTTTTACAGTACTATATTGGGAAAACTTGAACATACACCAGAAACCGCTTGGACTGTACAATGTTGATGGATTTTATGATTTTCTTTGTGTGTTTCTTGATGATGCCCGGAGAAATGGGTTCGTGTCAAAAACCTGTAAAAGAACTCCTCTTTACTGTCAGGAACTGCCCCAGATTTAATTGACCAAATCTTAGCCTTTGAACCTCAAATTGACCTCATTCTTTCCAAGATAAAATGGTCTGATGATGATCGTGGTAAGAGGCGTCGAATAAATCTGGATCTTAACCTTTAACTTTTCATTTAGATGTAGAATTTCACCTAACCAGGTACGGTTTTCTAAACTCTTCTTCTACTGTTTAAGACATTGGGGACAATGTCTCATTTAGGTTTGGGGGATGAGAATAGTTAAATTGTATCTTATTTTTATTATTTTATTTTTAGTCAAAATTTTTCGAAAAAGCCAAAAAAAATTGAAAAATTTTACAAAAACAAAAAAAATATATGTATTTTCTGTTTTTATTTGATTAATCATGCGAAATTGGTGTGAGATAGTTGTGTAAGGAATTTTCATTCCTGAGACGTATCTCAACCTATTTCGGAACAAATTAATTTTGTTTATTTCCTTTTAAATTATTTAATTTGTGAATTCTCTATAATACTGACTAAAATGAATCTTCATATGCGCAATTGACAGGTATTATCAGCATACATGGTAATATACAAACATGAGCTGTAATTGAAAAGTTTATAATATTCAATGCTTTAGTATAATTGGAGGAAAGCATCTAAAAAAAATGATAAAAGAAAAAAAAAAATGTATTAAAAAAAACATCTGAGATCCGAATTATTAAATCTGTAAGGGTTTCTTAACACCTAGTGCCCTAAAACCAACTGGTTTGGGAGTCATTGGCCCAAAGCTCGTTACATGGATCGAAGATGTTGCCAAAAAAATATATATATATATCTGAAGTCTGAGTAATTAAGTCCGTAAGAGTGTCTTAACACCTAGTGCCTTAAAGCCAACTGGTTTGGGAGTCATTGACCCAAAACTCGCTACGTAGATGGAAGATATTGTATATAAATAAAAAAAAAAAAAAACAAAAAAGAAAAAAAATCAGTTTAAGTCAGAAAAATTATTCCATTGCTTAAAAAAATGTGAAATCTGATATAACTTTAGGACAAAAATATTATTTTCTTCTCAACTGCACTTGTGACTATTGTGGCCAAAAATGAGTTGATTAATATTTTGTTGATTGTGTATGGAAGAATGGTAAAAATAATCGGAGAATTTACTTATTCGGTAATTTAGAATGAAACAAAATAACTATTGACTTGGATTAGATGTTCATCTGTTTAGTCACTAATCTTTATTCTATTTTCTCTTGTATTTTTGCTTTTGTGTGCATTAGTTTTATTATCTTTTTTACTTTTGTAAAACGTTTGTGGGTATCATTGCTGTAAGCCCTCACGAGACTACAACTCGTCCACTAGGGACACCTAGGCTTGTTGTATACGCTAAATGCAACCGTGATTCCTACGAAAGTGGCTAAGTTTAATTTTAATTTAATTTTATTTTTTTGCTCGAGAACTAGCAAAATTTTAGGTCTGGGGTGTGATGAGCGAAAAATTTATCAATATTTACCGCCCCCTTTTACTTAATATTTTGTTTAGTTTCTTGGGTTTAATGAACGTTTGACATGTTTTAGTTTATTTTGCAGATAAAATATTATTGGGATTCAATGAAATCATTTAGGATGAAATGTGGGTCAAATAAGGGAAAATATTGGACTTGACATATTAATTTTGGAGATTGTAAATTGAAAGGGCGTTTTAACGAAGTGCAGTTTTGGAAATTCCAATTTTGCGCATCTGTCATATTTTGGGCATAAATATTTACTCCGATATTAAATTGAGCTGATTCAAGTTTTATATTAAAGAAGCCTCAAAGATCTACAATTTTTAAAGACAAAATAATTTCGAATTCTGAAGATTTCATGACCGAAATTGATGAAACATCCGTAAGTGTGTATGTGTAATTATTAAAGTCATTTTCAAAGCAAAAAATAAATTAATAAATAAATAATAAAAATTATCAAATCACCACCAAACATGATAGCAATTAGTGGAGCAATTAATTATGGATTTGGTGGAGTGGAGTAATTAGTGGAGCAATTAATAATGGATTTGGTGGAGCATTTGATGGATGATTTGATGGAGGCAAAATTTTGCCTGTAAATAGCAAGCTATTTCATTTGTAAATTCATTTACTTTCTTCTTTGAAATTCCTTAAGAATAACTAAGAAGATGTATATTTGCTTGTTTATTTACCGCTTTCAATAATTAATTTCACTTTCCAACTTTCTTTTTTTTTACTTTTCAGTTTTACTTTCCGCAATTTACTTTTACGCATAGTACTTTCCTTTCTTTACTTTTTCAGCTTTACATTTCAAGCAATGAGGAGGTAACTCCCCTTGTTGGGGTAAAAGGTAAAGCTTTTGTTATTTCTATTTAGATTAATATCCCTTAATTATAATATAATAAGTATTTAAAATCTGACTTAATGAGGATACCGCTATATTGGCTGGTTGGTAATTAATTATAAATTCATTTTAACATGACTAAGTATTGATACCGCCTGATTGGTCGGTTGGTAATTAATTATTAATTTGACTTAATCAGGATACCGCCTATATGGCTGGTTGGTAATTATCACACAAAGTTAATATATTATATTAAGGGAGATATCTAAAATAGTAGTAATAAAGTTGATCCTCTAACCCCAACATTTTCTTTTATTGTACTTTTACTTTATTTACTTTCAGCAATTTACTTTTCATTTATTTACTTTTACTTTTACTTTTACTTTATTACTTTTCAGCAA
Organism: Zanthoxylum bungeanum; assembly: GCA_019454045.1. Classification (NCBI taxonomy): domain Eukaryota; kingdom Viridiplantae; phylum Streptophyta; class Magnoliopsida; order Sapindales; family Rutaceae; genus Zanthoxylum; species Zanthoxylum bungeanum. The sequence continues at coordinate 7,431 of SKCR01039503.1, forward strand.
TTTACTTTATGTCTTTTATCTTATTTAAATTTTACTACTGTAAATATGTGTCGTAACTAAGCCAGTTATTTGGGGTGTGATGAATCCAATCTCATGGTTTATAAATGGTTAAATTACAGTTTGGGTAATATAAAGGTTTATTTATTGAGCCTTAATCTTAATGCTTTTTATTAAGTGGCCATTAATAAAATTGAATTGGTAAACTTAAAATGAACTTGGAAAAGAGATTTTAAGTTAAAGACCTTAGACTCAATAGTCCACGATCTTCCTTGAGGATAGATAACCCTTTAATAGGTTTCCTTACAAGATATGAATATACCTATCGGGCGGGGAGAGCCATAATTGGAACTTAATCTTAATGAATTAGATAACTTGGTTAACATAGGAATATGATTAATTGGGTATATTGGTATTTGTATTTGTCCATCGGAAGAGGCTTTACATAATTTCGTGTTTCAGGTTAATAAACCAATATATACACAAACGTAAAATAACCACTCATATTTTAAAAAGATATTGGAAGGATTCACAACCCTGGATAGTTTTAGCAATTTAATTTTCTTCAATCTACTTCAAGAAATTTTATTTACTTGTTTTAAGTTTTAAAGTCACCACCAATCAAACAATCAATCCATTAGATACTTGTAAATATTTTAACTTCATAAATTGATAACAAAAGGTTTTAAGTCCTCGTGAGATCGATACTTTTTATACTACTTGAACGATACGTGCACTTGCGTTATACGCGTGTGATTTACACCGGTCAATTATCACCTTACTCAGCTATCGATAATCTATGCACAACCACAGTGTCCTGTCATTCTTCCTCACAAATAATACCAGAGCACCCCACAAGGACACTCTGGGGCGAATAAAGTCCTTATGCAACAAGTTTGCAACTACGCCTTCAACTCCCTAAGTTATGCAGAGGCCATCATGTATGGAGAAATGGATATAGGCTGAGTATCTGTAATAACATCTATACAAAACTCAATCTCTCTATCTCAAGGTAATCCTGGCAACTCATATAGGAATACATCTTGATACTCCCTCACCATCGGGATCTGCCAAGGTCTATTTCCCGCTCTGTTATCTGTCACATATGTCAAATAACTCATGTTTCTCTTCTGAAGTAGCTTAAATGCTTATATAGCTGATATCAAATTTTGAGGCGCTACAATCCTATCCCCCTGATAAACTTTTACTGGTCGATCAGAAACATGTAGCGTAACGGTCTTCTCCCGATAATCTAGTAATGCATGGTACTTGGCTAACCAAATCATTCCCAGAATGACGTCGAAACTCAATATACTCAATACTACTAAATCAGTATAGCAAATATTACCCATCAATATCTACAGAACACTGTTTCATACCCCGCGTAGCTTCTATGGGACCTCATACTGGTGTAGCTATAATAATAGGAGAATCTAAAGGCTTGGTGTCTTTACCCATTGGGTTACAAAGTACGGTGCCACAAAAGAGTGTGCACCACCGAATCAAATAACACCCTCACTTGCACAGAATTAATCAACAATGTACCTATGATAAATGTATTGGATGCCTGCGTCTTTGGAGGGTGAATGTATACACCATGCCCTGAACTCTACTAGAGGGAGCCTACTGTATGTCCTCTACTCACTAGTATTTGCTCTCCTCCTCCTACACTTCTGTTAGGCTAGGCTGGGTGCAGATGGAGTGGCACTGAAAGATGGCAACTGAAATGCTGGTACTGGACATTCTCTTTTCAAATGTCCCATTTGTCCATATCGATAAAAACCCATACTCCCAGATCGATAAGCCCTCGAGTGAGTCCTCCCATATATTGAGAATAATAGAAGGCTTCGCCCAGGCTGGGCTATTGAGGGAGAAGAAACTGCACGAAAGGTGGCACTCTTATGATCCTAACCTCCTTGAACTGAACCCATATCTCTACGTGTAGTAGGCGGAGCTGACACCTGATGCTGCCTAGTGTTGGTTTCTATTAAGGTCCCAAGATCAATAATAAGCATGAAATATGTACGAATACAAATCAACGAAGTTGCAGAATACTCACATCGATCGGTTGAGCGACGCTTTGATGAACAAAATATGATTTTCTTCCCTTGAACTGGTCACGGCAGTGACTGCTCCAAGCTCACTGGTTTTCAATTTTTGACTCCAAGTTTTGAGCTCCAAGCTTTGTCAAACGATTCTCGGCTCATGGGTGGACTTCCCTATCATCTTCGCATGATCCTGTTGAGTGCTAGCTCTCTTGATTTTACAACAAAATCAAACACCCTTGCTTCCCAAACTCACGGCAGTGAGCTGTGTGCATAAGAGAGGAAGAACAGCCCATGAAGGGCGTGAGAGAGAGAGAGATTAAATGAATAAAGAGAGTTGTGTGTTATTTGTATTTTGTGTATCAAATACACTTAATGAAATTCAAATTCATTTACTACAAAATTTGGCTTTACAAGAGTCAAACCATAAAGCCACACCAACCTCCATCAACTCACATCACTCCATCAATTATGAATAGTGACTTGCGTCAATCACTCAAAGAGAAAGACATCCATCACTTGATTGACGAATGATGTGACGTTAGTTGCAACTAGCGATTTGACGCTTGATTTGACTTGCGTGCCGCATTTCGAATTCAAAATGCGAATGCGCTCGCAAATAATCTCGGGCTCAGGTTCGTTTATTCCAAATTAACAAATTTTCCGTTGCGTCGTAATTAAATGATTACGCCTAGCGAAATCACTATTCACGTTGCTAACGAATTAATTCTAAATTAATTCGTTCGCCCGAATTAAAATCTAATTTTAATTCCATGTCGAAATCCAATTTCATTTAATATATCAAATATATTAATTAATCGATTAATTCCAAATTAATTGTTATCTCTCTTTAATGATATTTTATCCCAGATAAAATATCTCCGCAATTAATCCTAGATTAATTTTCTCTCTTCTAATAAATCCAAGATTAATTTAGAGTGTGAGTCATACGTCATCGGTGAATCTTTGGGAAGCGACCCATGAGATCCTCGGATATGTTTGGCAGTAAATTCGTTCGTTGGACTATCCGAACACGTAAGTACCTCGTACTACGTTTATACCGATTTACAAGACAAGATTGGCCTCTAGCAAAGCGTCATGTCGACCCAATTCTCCGGAAATATCCTTACAGGAATATAAGGATCTATATCAGGCGTAGTATACGTAGTATTACGTATTTTTTGTCCAGTATCTGATGATCACGTGCTAGGTCTGGGGCTGGAATTGTGTCTTCCCCGTACGAAGCACATGTCGGATGTCTGGTAACTAGTCTCTATTATCGGATAAACATGACCTTGTCATTTTATCCCGATGACTGTAGTACTTAAGAGTACTAGTACCATATCCTACGTGACCATCATCTCCATATGACTGGAGTGACACTTCCATCTTGACATCACACCCAACACACTACGATTCTCAATATACCCAGCATTGGCGTACACAGAACCTGTTAAAACCCTGGACGACCGCAACCAAAGTATATTGATTGTCGCAAGTATTAGCGATGCAGGTCTCAGGTTAAGACCAAATACACGTACCCTGATTTCGGACTTCCATAGACACATAGTCATACTACCAATGGAATTCTGATGGGGTCTATCCAGAGCGAAGTTGTTTCCCGTACCATCTGTAAAACACAACCTCCTATTACATTTTCATGAGTATCCTATACCCAAATATATGAGAACTATGTCGTTGTGCCCTCACAACGCGTACAAGTGCAATACCAGTCTTTTCGTATTTATCGATTTCCAATCTCGATAATACTCTGATTAGGGATATTTAATGATTTATCCTTCGTGGATTGATACTGTCTCATATCATTCTCAATCAAGGAACAAATCATAGGGACCCTCTTATCATTTATACATCTAGGTGATCTAATCACAAATAATAAGAGTGCAATCTCCTTTGTCACATAGTTAATTTGTACAACAACACCGTGATATGTACAAATAGTGATGCTATGGGTCATAATTGTCCAACACCTAGTAGGGCCACTCTGTTGCGACCTAGCCCTCTTCTCAGATCTAGGTCTCTTATGAGACTCTCTCTCTGCTTGTCTCTCTATGGCCCGTGCTTCATATCGCAAGGCATCATCTAAAACTTTAGTGTAGGTAGTGGCATTTGATAAATGAATGAAGAGAAACAAGTAATCTCGAAGCCCGTTAAAAACCTATTCACTTTCATTTCTTCTGTACTAATTAAATGTGGGGCATAGATAGACAATCGTGTAAATCTTATATCATACTCGAAAATTGTCCTCTTCTCGCCCTGAACCAACTGTTCAAACTCCCAGGCTCTAACATCTCTGATACTCTACGGTAAAAATCTGGATAAGAAAGCTGTACTGAACTCAACCCATGTCAATGGAGGAGCATCTCTTCACCGACCATCTCGATAAGACATAAACCAGATGTTGGTGACATCCCACAGCTGGAAACTAACTAACTCCATCCACGCTTTCTCCCGATGAAAACCCCAAAGATGTACATATGCGATCTGATCCTCAATAAAATCACAAGGGTCAGAGGAGGATGAAGCTTCCGGAAATCATGTAAGGACACTAGCAGCTCTTGTTGCTGCATAACTTGAACCATTACTGGAGGTGGCTCATTAGGCATAGTAGAAGGTCATGCTTGGAAGGTAGTAGGATCTGATCTGTTTAGAGGAACTACTATTTGGTGAGCCATTGATAGTCCTACATGTGGTGGTGGAGCAGGAACTGTAGGTTCTATAACTTTCGGCTTTAGGCCTAGTGGCTGCTGTTTGACGGGTAATAACTAGGCTAAAGCTGTTACTGATTGCTGAATCTACTGTAACCCCACAGTTATTGGGTCATTAGGCTGAACCACTAGTGCTGCTCTACCTTCCTCTACACCGCTCTCATGTATGGACTCCACTCATTGCCCAATATCTACTCAGGGGGAGGTGTTACTGATCTATGATCCGAATCTATGCCTTGAGGTGCCCGACCATGCCTGGGTCTACCCCTGACTCCCTCCAGTTCTTCCCTTGTGTGGCATGAAATCTAAGAAATTAAGAGAGAGAGAAAAATAGTCAATTACATTTAAAGGATTATAAGTAATGAGAATGAGAGAAACCTTGAGACAAGGTTACTAGAGTAAACAACCTCTTATATATAGTAGTACCCCAGTTATACTACATATACAAGATGTAGGCACTACATTTTTTGCATAAGATTCGATGATGAGTCTCGTATGGAGACACTACCTTTTAAGTCGCGGGAGTAGCAGGAAACGTATGCCGGAAAGGAAAATTCTGAAATTAATAGCTCGTCAATTTTTAACTCGCTAGTTAGCCGCAGATTCGCTCAGTCAATTCCTATTTTAAAAGATTATCTTGGCCCAATACCCCTGCACCCCAAAAGCCCATATGCACCCATCCAAAACCCTAACCCTAATACACCACTATATAAGGACCCATAAACTAAACCTAATTTTGGCTTCAGCCCATGGAACTCACGCCAAAAAGAAAAACAAAAAGAGAAGAAGAAAAACCATAATCCCTATAGCTTCTCCCATCACCTTCCTCCCAACATTCACACGGCAACTGACCAAATGAGAAAACCCTTCAACATGTAGCCCTCCACGTTAAAACAGGCCCATGATCTTCCCCACACACGGACCACGACATTTAAGAAACTCACGAAAAACCCTAAAAAATCACCTCTACTCGTGCCTCTCTCCTCTCTTTAGCCCCCCTGAACTTCACACAGCCACGGCTTCCCTTTGATAAACGAACCCTATCCAGATCTCTTCCCTTGAACCTCTCGACCAACTCCCTCTTCTCTCTCAAAATACGTTGACTCTCATCCATGAAGCCATACACCGAAAGGACCAAAAAACCCTAACCCTAGCTATAACCGACCCACCAACAACAAATGGAGATTGTGGTGGAGGGTTGTTCGAGACTTTTTGGGGATAAAAAGGTGGGTCATCATCAGGTAGTTTGGATGCTATAATAAGGGTTTTTAAACGTGTCTCTGGGTTAACCGAGAATGATGCCGATGCTAAATCATCAGGAGCTGCCTTTTCTTCAGTTAGGTTGTGGGTGCCATCTACACAAGCTATTAATTTAATAGGAAAGCAAGGGTCCTCGATCAAATCGATTCAACAAAACAGTGGTGCTACTGTGCGAGTGCTTTATGGAGATGAAGCATCGATTTATGTCGCTGCAGATGAGAGGATCGTAGAGATTCTAGGTGAAGCTGTAAAATTTCTCAAAGCTCTTGAAACAGTAGCGGGGCATCTGAGGAAGTTCTTGGTGGATCATGGTGTTCTTCCTCTTTTTTTGAAAAGACCTACAATGCCTCAATTTCTCCAGAACGTCAAGTGGAGACCTGGGCTGACAAGCCATCGCTGCACGCTGCTACTCAAAGTGGAATTAGCACTGAGTATACTCCTTCATCAAGGAAGGAATCTGTGGTTTTTGGAATGTGAACCTCAATTGGAGTCTCGTTATAGGCTCTCTGGAGTTTCAATCTATGGACAAGATCCAGCACTCTTAACCATACGTTCATCAGCACTTGGTCGTGCCAGCAGTTCCATTGTTACACGGATTGCAAAAACAATGCAAATACCAATTTCTTATGCTGAAGAATCATTGGGATTGAGATGAGTTTAGTTATCTATGAGAATATGGATGAATTTGATTATAGTGAATGGAAAGTATATGGAGAAACTGTCACTATTGATTTCGAACGCTTCTCTGAGTATTTTAAATGGCAGGATTTGTTTCCTGAGTGGATTGATGAAGAAGAAGAAATTGATACTCCACGGTGTCCAGAAATACCAATGCCAAATTTTAGAATATATGAGGGCATGGACGTGATAGTGGCTAAGTTGCCATGCCGGTACCCAGAAGAAGGATGGGGATAGATGTGTTTAGGCTTCAAGTTCATCTGACAGTGGCAAATTTGGCAGTGAAGAAAGAGAAGAGAGATTGGAATAGCAGAATAAAAGTGGCGTTTGGTGCAAGTGCAGGCCAATGTTGGAGTTGTTTCGATGTGATGATTTAGTGAGACGATGGTGAATATTGGTGGTACTTTCAGCCGGAGATAGCGAGGTTGGATCAAGGACGCAAATGGTCATTCTGTGATCCAATATTGTGTGAAACCTTTCTCTCATGAACACACTAAGAATCTATTGAATGAGGTGGCAGATAATTGTTATGAAACCGCAAAACACGACCAGAAATTACCCCCTGAAAACTGCCCAGTGTCACCCAAAACAGTCCCAAAACCTCACAAAACAACCCCCGATTATCGCAAAATGGTGATCAGAAAAATACAACAGAAATAACGAGTGAAAACAGAGAAAACAGCGAGCGGAAATAGCGAACCAGCAAACCAGACAAAATAGTAGAAACGTTAACCCTTCCGGCGACATCCCAACGCACTCCCGAAAAACGACTTAAAAGGTAAGACTTGAGGGCACCCTTCATTATATTTTATTTTATCGTCCTGGAAACGGCATCTTGGTTGGACGTGGCATCTTGTGTTATTTATCTTCTTTGCTATTTTGCATATTTATCTCTTCGGTTATTTATTGTCATATGCATTATCATATTTCATGTATGTCAAATTGGGTTAATGATTGCATTGTGTTGATGCTTGCGTGTTGGCAATCTTTCATCAATGAGAGCCTTTGTCCGCACTCTCGTAAACCTACATGAAAACCTTAGTCGTAGAACTAATAGAAATTATTTTTTTTATGTTTGTGTTTTGGACCGTCGTCATTTGGATCCAGTTGGACCACTTGTCAAAAAGATGTGAACTTGTTGAGCCATTTAAACTGGGACGAGTTCGTGTCCTTTGAAAATTGGGCCAAAAGCTTCTAAAATGCCGATGAGCCATTTTATGTTTAGGCCTCGTATCATTTGAAGTCGTTTAGTCACGTTATAGCAAAAGTGTAAACTTGTTGGGCCTTTTCAACTGGGACAAGTTTACAACGCGCAATAGTATGATTGAACGCTTTAAAATGATAATGGGCCGACCTGTATGTTCCATGGATCGCACGCATCTCATGCATCTCATGCATACCCGCATCATGTTAACCTTGTGTCTTAAAAGCCACCATAGATATCGTTGGGTTGGGGGTAAAAGAAGGTTTTGTCAATAGGAGTTTAGCAAACATGGATAGCGAGGAAAAGGAAATCGAGAAACAGAAAACCTCACGGCAAGGATAGAAAGACCATTGAGGGGGCCTTTAAAAAAAAGAGAAAAAAAAAGAAAAAGAAAAAAGAAAAAATTGATTGTTTTAGTCCTTGATAGTTAGACATAAGTCCGATGATGAAATTGATTGCTTTAGAGTGAAACTTTAGAAACGATAAACCTTGACGTGCTTTTATCTAACGCTTTGGGTAATTGATCTATGTTAGACTCGTAAGCACTTGATTATGGTTTTTAGCGGTGGAAACCTGAGTAGTTAGCAAAGTGACTAGTCGAAGAAATTGTAGGTCGGTGAATGACCGTTTGCTTAGATGTCCATCCTAACTTACTTGTGTTATGATGTGTGGTATGGTTGAAAAAAAGT
>SKCR01039504.1:0-16085 GCA_019454045.1 Zanthoxylum bungeanum
ATCGATTTAACTTGCAAACCTTGTTTGCATGTTTTGGCATGATAAAACCGTCAGGATGTTGTAAACATCCTCCAAAATGTCTCCGTTAAGGAAAGCGGTTTTGACGTCCATGTGCCATATTTCATAAATGAAACCTGCAGCATTAGCAAGCATTATCCAAATGGATTTAATCATGGCAACAGGTGAAAAAATTTCGTCGTAGTAGACACTATATCGTTGACGATACCCTTTCTATACAAGCCTAGCTGTGTACATTAGTATGTTGCCATCCATGTATGTCTTTCTTGAAGACTCATTTAGTACCAATAGGCACAATGCCTTCTTGTACATCAACCAGTGTCCAAACTTGGTTGGTATACATGGAATCCATTTCGGATATCATGGCACATTGCAATAAAGTGGAGTCGATACCTTGTATCACTTCCTCATACGTAGCCGGTTCACTTTCCTCAATAAGATTGATATCTACATGAGGTGAGATCAGTAACCCAGACCTCCCAGGTTGTTTTCTGACTCTCTCCGACCTACGCAGTTCTTGTGTATTTGAAGATTATTGGTACAGTTTCATCCTTGATGAACTATTGGTGTTCCGTGAGGACTCGGTGTCTGGAACAGTATTACTCTGATTTTCATCGAGTTTTACTTTCCTCCCACTTACCACTACATATAGGAATTCCTCTTAGGAAATCCGCATGGAGAGTAACAATTACCTTGTTCTCTTGTGAGTTATATAAGTACTATACTTTGGTTTCCCTAGGACAACCAATTACAAATAGGCACTTATCCGGTTTGGGTTCTAGTTTGGCACCATCCAAACATATGCCAAGCATTCCCAAATCTTCAGGAATGAGAAACCCGGTTTCTTTCATGTTCATATCTAAAATGAAGTATGTCTAACAGATTTTCATGGACCCTTATTCAAAATAAGTATTGCACTGTTTAATGCGTATCTCTAGAATGTAATTGATAGCTCAGAACGACTCATCATTAACATTACTATGTCCAACAATGTTCAGTTTCTTCGTACGGATACACCACTCGATTGAGGTGTTCCGGGAGGAGTCCACTGTGAAAGAATACCATAATCTTTCAAATAATCGAGAAACCTATTGCTTAAGTATTTCCACAACGGTCCAATCGTGATGTTTCAATACTTTTACCGGTCTGTCTTTTACTTCGTGTCGAAACTCTTTGAATTACTCAAAATTTTCTGACTTGTGTTTCATAAGATACACATAACCATAACGCGATGCCACATCCGTAAAGGTTACAAAGTGTTCATATCCACTTCTATGGGCCCACTTGTGCCATTATGAACGAGGGCTAACAGATCGGTGGCACTTGCACTTTTACAAAGTAAAAGATGTTTTAGGCACTTTGCCAAATAAACTAGATTTGTAGACATCATTTGAATTAGAATCAAATCCGTCCTAGTATCTACTCTTCGAAAGTGTGGATATACGAGTCTTGTTAATGTGTCCCAGACAACAATGCCACTTTTAAGTCTCAACAGATTTATTCAGTTTGAGCTTTTTGTTTGTCATGTTATATGTTTGAGATTTGTTTATATTCAAAATATAAGTACTGTTATTCACATCTAATGTGTATCTCTCAATATATTCTTTATAAACCAAACACCTAGTGTTCTGGAACATAAAGGTATACCCGCAACGGGTTAAACTAGATATAGAGATAATGTTTTCTAGTCAAACTAGGTACATTATAACACTTTCCTAATTTAAGTACATGCCCAAATGGTAGTTCCAAAACTTAGGTTCCCACAACCAAAACAGTGACTCTCGTCCTGTTTCTGACTCGCAGGTCAATCTCATCTGAAGCCAGTCTCCTGCTAATCAGCAGATCCCGCACGTCAGTACATATGTATGTATTTTCCACATCCAGTATCAAAATCCAAATTTAAATCTAGTAGTGGACATGTTTATAACAAACATATCTAAAGCCGGACCTTTTTCCGTCTTCACTTCCTTCATGTATGCCTTGTCCATACGGCAGTCACACTTCCAGTGACTCTGTTTGCCACAGTTTAGGTAGACATCTTGGGATATGTCATTTTTCTTCCCAGAAGATTGTGACGATTTTACCTTTGCCCCTTTTGGAAGCTCTGTCTCTGCCTCCTTGAGCATAGCCATCAACTCTCCAAGAGTTTTCTATTGGTTCATAATAAACCTGCCCCAGCATTCGGGTAGAGACAATAAGATCAAATCTTTGGAAGTCTCAGCCACGTAGGTAATGCCTAGCTAACCTAGCTGTTCGATGTCAGTAATCATCTGCGATACATAGTGCTCGACAGACATACCTTCTGACATACGCGAGCGAAAGAGCTTCGTTTGCAATTCATACTTCTAAGATATAAGGTTAGATCTATGAAGATCATTTAATTTCAACATCATGGTATAATGATATAATCCTTAGTTTTGATGACAAAATTAAAGTGTCATTGCAGCAAGCATAAATGATTGAGCACTAAAGTTATCATCACCATGAGTCTTCCAAAGCTCATGCTCTACTATTTGCTCAACTCCGGGTTTAGGCCTGAGAGGTTTCTCTATCAAATAGAATAACTTCTCAACTCCCAGGACTATCCTGAGATTCATTTCCCAATATGAAAATTAAAGCCGTAAAAGACATTTTTCACCTAGGATTATGTCCTTTGACGCTAATCTTTCAAGTCATCTTGATTGCTATAGTCCAATTATCCAATCAACGATTTCAAGTACAATTTAATGTATTGATTACTAAAGTCTAACTATATAATTAACTACAATTGATCAGTTACTTTCAAATGTATTGATTATTATAGTCCGACTATATAACCAACTAAAATGAAGTAGTTTGAATACAGTCCAACTGTTCAATTAAAACAACAATTGAATATTAGTCCAACTAATATATTTATAAGTTATTTATAAAGAAAAATGAAATGAGCGCATATTGGCAAATATTTAAATGAAATTCCAAATTTAATACTTGCCTCCCATTATTTTTCGGCGAGCCTCTCACCCTCTGTGGAGTACTCGAGAAACCTTGTTTCCTAGTGGGCTAGGATCCCGTTAAATAACACACAACCTTGACTTTGGCCAAAAAGTTGTATGAAACTTAACTAGGTAGATCTCTAAGATCAATTAGATCCCATCCAATTCCTAGATCCAGTAGGTGGACCTCCAAGTCCAAAACATATATCCAATATATGCCAATATATCCAATATATTGCCTAACCTTTTCCTATGAATCAACTAAGCCTTGGCTTTGGCTCAACAAGCTTAATGAAACTAGTTAAGCGTGACCCATTGACAAGGGGAAAGCTTTGTAATCGAGGCCGATGAACAAGAAGTGACCTTGACTTTGGCCAACAAATCACAACTTACCCAAGGCGTACGATATGGAAAAAAGCCTTCATGATTCAAACACATCCGCGATGGACAAAGTCTTGACTTTGGCCAACAAACCAATGCCAATCTTGGATCTTGAGAGAGAATCACTCAATGGAAGGAAAAATGCTTAATATGAAATGAGGGTTTTTGTCGCGATTTGGCAACCAATTTATTATCTTTAATTAGTTCTCATCATACACCCTTAAGCATGCATTCTAAAAGCATAATAAGGCGCGAATAAAATAATAATGATATTCGGATGGATATATAACAAACTTTGTTCATATAACAAATCTCTCTATTTCCTCTCTCCCGCTAGCACTATTCATACTTCTACCCAATTACATAATACTTCTAAAGAAACCTCATTTACATTGAGGGGAATTGGTGATAAGAGAAATACAATGAGAAAAGAGGGAATTGGTGATAAGAGGTCCAATTTAATAAATTCTAAATTTATTACAACAATTTCCAAAATTGCCCTCACCCTTCTAATATCCATCTGATATACATTATTCATTCATACAACCAAGTATTCACACAAAGCATGTTATTCAATCAATCTAATCCAATTAATTAATCTTTGAATTAATGACCATCCAATGTTCAAACAACGATTTGATTTGCGCGAGTCCAACTCGTTTAAGAATAAATACTCAAAGTACGTATTCTTGAATTATATCGAACTACAATTTTAAATCCAATTTAAATTATATTCAATACTAATTCATATTTAATTCCAAATTAAATAATTACACTTTTAATAGTGTCTTTTAGACTTGGATTTCAAATCCAATCTTTATGGGTCTCAAAGGTCCAATTAGTATCCAATACTTTTTAATTAAAGTCCAATGGGCTTTTAATTAATTCTTTAGGCATGAGCTTTGGCCATTATGGATCAAACCTAAGATGCCAAGCCCCAATTAGGAATCACCTTATGCCAAAAATCAATTTTGGCCCATTAGGCCCAATTAAAATTTTAAAGGGCCAATATCATATTTGGACTTTATGGAAATGGTTTTAGGCCCAATTGGATCCAACCCAATTGTCCAAAACCAAACTTCGCCCAACCAAGCCCATTAAGCCCAATTACAACAATTAAATTAATACATTATTCCAAATTACATATTAATTCAATTCAAGTGTAATTAACATAATTAATCAACTAATATAATGTTTCCAAAACAATAATTAATCCAATTAATCATGCTCTACATTTTCAATTCATGTCCAACATAAATTGAAGCAAAATCAATTTCATTAACATGCTACAAAGCTCACGGCAATAGCAACAAAAATCATTCAACTTGATTTCAATCCAATTAAATCAACATTCAATATTTCTATCATGCTATTTAACAAATCCAATTGTCAAATTTCTAAAATTCCACCATGAGTCATCTAGGGCATCGGCTAATGGTATATTTTGGGGAAAATTCATCCTATCAATTTTTCACAATTCAACAATGTATAAATCCAATTGAACATCATATAAACATATCCCAACCAACAATTTAAGTAAATTAAGCTCCAAGCAAAAAATCCCAAATTTAAAGTCATGAACCATAGATTTTCAAATCAAACTTATGAGGCTCTGATACCATTGCAAGTGTTCCAAGAACATGCCAAGATCGTCTAAGAGTGATTTGTGTGTGAATAAATCAAAGAGAGTTGCGGAAATTACTTACTTTGATCGGTTGAAGTTCAAAACTTTTTATAGATGTTGAAGCTTCCAAGCCTTCTTTGAGTGTTTCCAACACTTGAGTGAGTCTCCATATCACCTTGATTCACTCTTAGACGATCTTGGCATGTTCTAGGAATACTTACAAATCCACCGTGGGATCATCCAAATCTCTAGACATAGATATGCACCGAGCTCGCTTAAATGAGCTCATTTGGGATATGGTAAGCTTTCTGCTACCTCGCCTTGTTGACCCTGTCTCTTTTTATCATTTGATTTGACTTTCCCTATGTTTCTTTTAGCTCGAAATAGCTTGGTGGGGGACTCCCCTTAATGATCTGCCAGAGTCGGCAGCTTCTTCTGGGTACAGACCAATGTATTTGGTGTAGGAGAAATGCTTTCCCTCGCACAGTGCAAATGCCTTAGGCAGCGAGATCGACCTAGAAATTTTTAACAATTTTCCAGTCCCGGAATAGCCCCGAATAACAGCTCAGATGTGAACAGTTTTGCACCCAAATCGTGTTGGGATTGGTACATAGAGCACCAATTTCTTTTATATTTCCCTGTTGATGAGCGGAAAATATATCAATATTTACCGCCCCTTTTACTTAATATTTTGTTTAGTTTCTCTGGTTTGATGAACGTTTTGATGTGTTTTTGTTTATTTTGCAGATAAAATAATATTGAGACTCAATGAAATCATTTAGGACGAAATGTGGGTCAAATAAGGGTAAAAATTGGAATTGACATATTAATTTTGGAGATTAGAAACTTGAAAGGGCGTTCTAACGAAGTGCAGTTTCGAAATTCCAATTTTGCGCAACTGTCGTATTTGGAGCATAAAGTTTTACTCCGATATCAGATTGAGCTGATTCAAGTTCCAGATTAAAGAAGACGCAAAGTTCTACAACGTTGAAGAACAAAATAAATTCGATTTTGGAAGATTTCATGACCGAAATTGATGAAACATCCAGAAGTGTGTTATGCGTAATTATTAAAGTCATTTTCAAAGCAAAACAAATAAATAAATAAATAAAAATAGTCAAGCTCCCACCAAACATGATAGCAATTAATAATGGATTTGGTGGAGTAATTAGTGAGTAATTAATAATGGATTTGGTGGAGCAATTAGTGGAGCAATTAATAATGGATTTGGTGGAGCAATTAGTGGAGCAATTAATAATGGATTTGGTGGATGATTTGATGGAGTCAAAATTTTGCCTATAGATACTAACCATTTCATTTGTAAATTCATACTTTCTTCTTTGAAATTCCTTAAGAATAGCTAGGAAGATTGTATCTTGTTGTTTATTTACAGCTTTTAGTAATTAATTCCGCTTTCCCACTTTCTTTTCCTTTACTTTTCAGTTTTTACTTTCCGCAATTTACTTTTACGCACAGTACTTTCATTTCTTTACTTTTCAGTTTTTACATTTCACGTAATTTGGAGGTAACTCCCCCTTGTTGGGGTAAAAGGTAAAGCTTTTTTTATTGCTATTTAAATTAATCTCCCTTAATTATAATATGATAAACTTGACTTAATGAGGATACCGCTATATTGGTTGGTTGGTAATTAATTATAAATTGGTTTTAACCTGACTAAGTATGGATACCGCCTGGTTGGTCGGTTGGTAATTATTATTAATTTGACTTAATCAGGATACCGCCTATATGGTTGGTTGGTAATTATAATGAAAAGTTAATATATTATATTAAGAGAGATATCTAAAATAGTAGTAATAAAAGTGGATCCTCAAACCCCAGCATTTTTTTTTTGTATTTTTACTTTATTTACTTTCAGCAATTTACTTTTCAGTATATAATTTCCAGCATTTACTTTTTGTCTTTTCTTTTATTTAAATTTTTACTACCCGTAAATATGTGTCGTAACTAAGCCAGTTATCTGGGGTTGTGATGAAATCCAATATCACTGGTTTATAAGGGGTTAAATTACAGTTTGGATAATATAAAGGTTTATTTATTGAGCCTTAATCCAAATGCTTTTTATTAACTGGCCATTAATAAAATTGAACTGGTAAACTTAAAATGAACTTGGAAAAAAGATTTTAGGTTAAAGACCTTAGACTCAATAGCCCACGATCTTCTTTGAGGATAGATAACCCTTTAATAGATTTCCTTACAGGATAGGAATATACCTGTCAGGCGGGGTAGCCATAATTGGAACTTAATCTTAATGAATTCAGATAACTTGGTTAACATATGAATATGATTAATTGGGTTATACTGGGCATTTGTATTTGACCATCGGAAGAGGCTTTTACATAATTTCGTGTTCCAGGTTAATAAACCAATATATTACACAAACGTAAAATAACCACTTCATCTTTTAAAAAGCTATTGGAAAGATTCACAACCCTGGATAGT
This sequence comes from Zanthoxylum bungeanum, assembly GCA_019454045.1. NCBI lineage: Eukaryota > Viridiplantae > Streptophyta > Magnoliopsida > Sapindales > Rutaceae > Zanthoxylum > Zanthoxylum bungeanum. The sequence goes on from SKCR01039504.1 coordinate 7,459, forward strand.
TTTTAAATTTGAATTTTCTTCAATCTACTTTCAAGAAATTTATTTACTTGTTTTAATTTTAAAGTCACCACCCAATCAAACAATCAATCCATTAGATACTTGTAAACATTTAAATTCATGAATTGATAACAAAAGGTTTTAAGTCCTCGTGGGATCGATACTTTTTATACTACTTGAATGATACGTGCGCTTGCGTTATACGTGTGTGATTACGCCGGTCAAGTTTTTGGCGCTGTTACCGGGGACTTATTTATCTTTCACTATTTGTTTTAGGTTAGATACCTTTACTTGTATCTAATTTCTTTTTACTTATTGTTTTTCTTTTTCACTGTTTCAGATTCTCAGACACTACATGAGACGAACCAGAAGCTTTGAACTCTGACCGTTTAACCCAGAGATTGAAAGAACCATCAGACAGTTGAGAAGGGAAAGGCGAGAAGGCCAAGAAGCAATCGTTAACATGGAACTTGAACCTTTGGCGGTTGCACCACCAATTCCCATTCGAGATAGAACCATTGCAGTGGTTGACGACCTCATTTCATGTGTTGTACTTCCTCCCTTACCAGCAAATGTGTGTGACATCAAAACATGCATTCAGATGATTCAGCAGTCAGTACAGTTTGAGGGGAATGCAACTGAAGATCCTAATGCCATATTAGCAACTTCCTGGAAGTTTGCGGGACTTTCAATTACAACAGAGCATCAGAAGAAGCAATGAGATTGTGAGTTTTTCCATATTCCTTGAAAGACAGAGCAAAAACTTGGCTACATTCACTACCAGCAGGTTCCATCACAACTTGGAACACTCTAGCCACAAAATTCCTTGCAAAGTGCTTTCCACTAGCTAGAACTGCAAAGTTGAGGAATGACATCACATCTTTTGTAAAAATAGATTCAGAATCTCTCTACGAAGCTTGTGAAAGGTACAATGATTTGCTCCGAAAATGTCCTCACATTGAGATTCCAAAATGGCTTCAAGTCCAAACTTTCTATAATGGACTTTCTGGACTAATGAGAACCACAATTGATGTTGCTGTTGGAAGAACTTTGATGGCAAAATGAGAAGATCAAGCCTGAGACTTAATCGAAGAAATGGCTAACAACAATTCATTGTGGCCAACATAAAAGAGCATGATTCATCGAATTACATGAATTTATGAAGTTGGAGCTAACTCAGTAGTGAATACTAAGTTGGAACAAATGTGAAAAAGACTGGAAACACTTAGCACGCAAGTTGTAAACATCGCTAGAGCCACAAATTCACCATATGGAGGAGCACCAGAGCCAAACTAACATGAAGAAACGGTGAACTATGTCAACATTTTCAACAGATAGGGGAACAATCCATATTCTAACACCTATAACCTAGGGTGGAGGAATCATCCCAATTTTTCATGGAGCAACAATTCAGGGATAAAGAACAATCCACCACCTGGATTACAACAGCAAAACAAAAGCCAGGAGTTTGAAAAAGAACCAGAAATGAAAGAATGGATTGTAAAGATGTTCAAAAAGCAACAAGCAGCATATGATGCTATTTTTCAAAGCCAATCTGCTTCCATCAAAGCACTGGAGAATCAAATTGGACAACTGGCCAATGCTCAGAGTTACAGACCGCCATGTAACCTTTCTAGCAACACAGAACCAAATCCAAGGAACATGGGAGAGAGCAATGTCATACCATCATGTTAAAAAGTTGTACTGAAATCAACAAAGATGTTGGAATCAAGGCAACTGCTGAGGAAGTTCCAAAAGAAAGCAGTGAAGCAGGTCCACAGATGGAGGAAAAAGAAGCAAAGGAAAAAGATCAAGAAATGATCACTCTACCTCCACCTTTTCCACATCGACTCCAGAAGAATAAACTAGACAAGCAGTTTTCTCGGTTCCTGTAGATCTTCAAAAATCTGCATATCAATATTCCATTTGCAGAAGCATTGGAATAAATGCCTAGCTATGCCAAATTCATGAAAGACATTCTTTCATAAAAGCGGAGATTGGGAGATTACGAGACAGTAGCATTATCAGAAGAATATAGCGCCATCATTCAAAGGAAACTTCCCCCAAAGTTGAAAGATCCTTACAGTTTCATTGTTCCTTGCGCTATAGGAGAACTTGACTTTGGTAAGGCTTTGTGTGATTTAGGTGCGAGTGTTAATTTGATGCCTTTTTCTATTTTCAGGAAATTACAGATTGGAGAAACAATGCCCACCTCAGTCTCTCTACAACTTGCTGATAGAACGCTCGTATTTTCGAGAGATGTAGTTGAAGATGTGCTAGTCAAAGTTGAAAAATTCATTTTCCCATCAGATTTTATTGTCCTTGATATGAAGGAAGACGAAGACGTGCCGATCATTCTCGGAAGACCATTACTGGCTACAGGTCGAACCATTATTGATGTACAAAAAGGAGAACTAACCTTGAGGGTACAAGACCAAGAAGTAACATTCAACGTTTTCAAAGCCATGAATTTCCCGATTGACAAGAAGGAGGAATGTTTTAGACTTGATGTGATAAATAGTACCATCCAGACCCGCGATGCAATGCAAAGTTCTACTGACAAACTTAAAGCATGTCAATTGCCTGTGGAGCCTGAAGATAAAATGTGTTGTGCACTGAAGAAGCCAATTCTTGCACTACAAGCAACGGAAGAGAAACAGTTCCACCAGCTCAATGAATTGGAAGAATTTCACATTCAGCCTTTTGAGAATGCCAAATTGTACAAAGAAAAGGCCAAGAAGAGAGATAATGAGAAGTTAGTACGCATACAACTAGAACCAGGACAGAAGGGACTGTTAACAAATCAAGGGTAAAACTCTTCCTATGGAAGCTAAAATCGCGGTGGTCAGGTCCATTCCTAATCACTAAGGTTTTACTAGATAGAGCCGTTGAGTTACATGATCCCAACTCCAATAAAATATTCAAGGTTAAAAACAAGCGTGTCAAGCACTACTAGGAGAATCAATTGAGCGACAAAAAGAAAGTGTCACACTTTCAGATCCATCATAAAGTTGGGGCAGTCATGTCTAGCTGACGACGTTAAATTTAGCGCTAGCTGGGAGGCAACCTATGCAATTTGTGTATATTGTGATTGGTGTGTTTTATTTTTGTGTGTTTATTTGTGTAGGTAAAATCAGATTTCATGATGGAAGAAATTCTCGCAAATCTTCACAAGCAATTTCCTTATCTCCCTCAAAAATCTCTGATGAAAGTTTACAAAGCTCGTTTGGAACAGATGAGACTACTGATGATCAAAGGATGCCTACTAACATTTGTTGGATTATTGAAGCACGGGTCTGATTGGCAGGTGAGTCCTCTGACTCTTTTATTTCACATTTGCCTGGTTTAGGAAGAAGCACAGATGCTAAAAAGAGAATAGCCAAAAGAATATGTGTTTGTTATAAATATGCTCGTATGTTTTGTGATACTCGTTGTCGATATTTAGGAATGGTGTCTGATAACCGCGAAGATAAGATTAATTTCATTAATGATGACTTGAGTAAGGAGTCTTTTGATGACATATCTAAAACTCTTGAGACGCATCCTAGTGGATATGTGTATCACGAAATTCGCATGTTATATGCAAAATTCCGTAAAGAAAGACAACAATTCAGTCTCGGGAATCTGACTCTAACTGACCATGTTTGCCAATTTATAAGAAAATTGGATGAGAAGCTTGTCCCTGACGCATAGATGTCAATCAAGCCGTCACTTACTATAAATATTATATCTCTTTGTCTTTTCCTAATAATTGTGATTTGTTTTGTTGTTTTCTTATTTTCTCCGACAGGATCTAGATCTTTGCTTTTCATGATTTATTTTACTGTTTAACTAATAATTATCATCTGGCAGGTACTTGTTGGACAATTATGACCCATAGCGTCACTATTTGTACAGATCATGGTGTGTTGTACAAATTAACTATGTGACAAGGAGATTGCACTCTTATCATTTGTGATTAGATCATCTAGATGTATAAATGATAGGAGGTCCTTATGATTAGTTCCTGGATTGAGATGATATGAGACAGTATCAGTCCTCGAAGGATTAATCATTAAATATCCCTAGTCAAAGTATTATCGAGATTGGACATCGATAATGCGGTATAAGACTAGTATTACACTTGTGCGTATTGTGAGGGCACAATAGCATAGTTCTCATATATTTGGGTATTGGATACTCATGCAAGTGTAATAGGAGGTTGTGTTTTACCGACGGTACGGAAAATAGCTTCGCTCTGGATAGACCCCTCGAAATTCCATTGGTAGTATGACTATGTGTCTATGGAAGTCCGAAATCAGGGTAGGTGTATTTGGTCTTAACCTGAGACTTGCACCGCTAATACTTGCGACAATCAATATGCTTTGGTTTTGGTCATCCAAGGCTTTAACCGGTTCTGTGTACGCCTCTGCTGGGTATATTGAGAATCGTAGTGTATTGGGTGTGATGTCAAGACGAAAGTATCACTCCAGTCATAATGTAGATGATGTCACGTAGGATACGGAACTAGTAATCTTAAGTACTGCAGTCATCGAGATGATATGACAAGGTCATGTTCATCCAATTATAGAGACTAGTTACCAGACATCCGGCATGTGCTTCGTACGAGGCAGACATAATTCCAGCCTCAGGCCTAGCACGTGACATGATACTGGATCGCTATACGCAATACTACATATACTATGCCTGACATAGATTGTTTATTCCAGTAAGAATATTTCTGGAGAATTGGGTATGCATGGTGCTTTGCTAGAAGCCAACCATGTCTTGTAAATCCGTAAGCATATGGTACATGGTACGCACTTAATCGGATAGTCCGATAATCGGATTTACTGCCAACATATCAAGAGGTCTCTTGGGTCGCTTCCCAAAGATTCACCGATGATAGTTGACTTAAACTAGGATTAATCTGGGATTAATTTAGAGAGAAAACATTAATCTGGGATTAATTGAGGCTTTATTTAATCTGGGATTAATTGTGTTCGGAAGAGAGAGAACGCGATTAATTTAAATTAATCGGTGAAATAAATTTAATTGTTGAATTTGATTTTTCTATTTAAATTATTAGTATGGGCTAAAATTATATATTGGATATATTAATATGAATTGGATTTCATTACGAAATTAAAGTTGGACTTTAATACGAGCGAACAGATTAATTTAGAATTAATTCGTAAACGGCATTCGTAATATATTTACGCGGCGTCGTCATTTAATTAAATTAGATTTAATTATTTAGCGATGGAAATTCGTTTAATCGGATTAAACGAATCCGAGCCGCGGAAAACATTTGTAGAATCCATTTGAATTTTGAATTCAAATGTGGGGCCCATTTCACATGTGGTAGTTGGGAGGGTAGTTGGCATTTATGCCAAGCCACCAACTTTCCAACTACCTTGGAATGGTTTTGGTGAAACCATTTACCCAACCACCTTGTCTAGGTAAAATGGTAAATTGGTTTTACCAAAAGGCATCTCTCTCTCTCATTACACAACACTTGACACAAGAAAACCCTAATTGATTTAACAAATGGGCGTGAGCTTCATCCTTACTTGGGCGTGAACCTCTTGTCTCCCTCTCTTTGATTTTGTGGCAAAATCAACAAAGCTAGCACTTCAAGAAGTCTTCTAAGGTGATAGGGAAACCAACTCAAAGTTTGGAATCAACACAAAGGTTAGATATTGGAGATCTTCATGAAACCAACTCAAAGCTTGGAATCAACAAATGAAGGATCTTGGAAATCAATTCAAAGCTTGGAATCAACAAAGGAAGGATCTTGGAGATCTTCTTCTCAAAATTTTAAAAGCTCAAATTCATTCAATGTAAGTAATTCCGCAACTTATAATGAATTTATGAACACCTTTTCTTGCTTATTTGATCCTTGGCATGTTCTAGGAACACTACAATGGTATCAGAGCCAATTTTAAGCATGAAAATTTTAGGGTTCATGAGACTAAAATTTGGGGCTTTTATGTTTGAACATGATTCTTTCAAATTGATGCTTTGAGCATGCTTAGATATGATAACTTAGAGTTATGCATGATTAGATTTGGGATAAATGATTGGATCAAAATTTTGAATTTTCCCTTAGTGTGGCCGAAACTGTGACAGTGGACTGCAATTTGTTTTTTCAATTTTTACACCATTGGATGTGTTTAAATGCATGATAAAATGTTGATTGTTGGTTTGATTGATTAGAATCAAAGTCAATAATGTTTATGTTAAATTCAAGAGCATGTTGAGCATTAAATGATGTGTTTTGGATTCAATTTGTGTTGAGCATGAAATGATGTGTTTTGGCTTCAATTTGTGTTGAGCATAAATGAGGATTAAGCATGATTAATTAAGTTAATTGGTATTTTGGAAATATTGAGTTTAATTAATTAATCATGGCTAATACACTTTAATTAAAATAATTGTGATATTGGAATATTATAATTATGTTAATAAGCCTTTAATTATGTAATTGGGCTAAAAGTGTGTATTTGGGCTTAATGGGCTTGGTTTGACCAAGTTTGGTTTTGGACTTTTGGATTGGATCCAATTAGGCCCAAAACCAATTCCATAAAGTCCAAATACATCACTTGGCCCTTTAAAGAATTTAATTGGGCCTAATGGGCCTAAATTAATTTGTAGGCAATAGGGTGATTCCTATTAGGCCTTGGCATTTTGGGTTTGACCCATTATGGCCAAAGCCTGTGCCTCAAGAATCAATTAAAAGCCCATTGGACTTTAATTAAAATGGCATTGGATGTTATTGGGCCTTTGATACCCATTAAGATTGGATTTGGAATCCAAATCTTTAAGGCTTATAAGTAAGTGTAAATATTTAATTTGGAATTAAATTTGGAATTAGTATTGAATATAAATAAATTGGATTTAAAGTTGTAGTTCAATATAATTCAAGAATACTTACTTTGAGTATTTATTCTTAAACGAGTTTGACTCGTGCAAATCAAATCGTTGTTTGAACATTGGATGATCATTAATTCAAAGATTAATTAATTGGATTAGATTGATTGAATAACATGATTTGTATGAATACATGAATGTATTGCATGAATAATGTTTATCGGATGGATATTAGAAGGGTGAGAGCAATTTTGGAAATTGTAATAAATTTAGAATTTATTAAATTGGACCTGCGTGTCCAGCCTTTTATCTCTTTATTCTTTGTATTTCTCTTCTCACCAATTCCGCTCAATGTAAATGAGGTTTCTTTATTGTATTATGTAATTGAGTAGAAGTTAGAATAGTTCTAGCCAGGGAGAGGAAAAATAGTGATTTGTTCTAGGAACAATTTGTGACATATCCATCCGCATATCATTATTAATTTATTTATCGCGCCTTATTATGCTTTTAGAATGCATGCTTAAGGGTGTATGATGAGACCTAATCAAAGATAATAAATTGGTTGCCATTTACGCGAAAAAAACCCTCAAAACATATTAAGCGTTTTTCTTCCGTTGAGTGATTCTTACTCAAGATCCAAAGTTGGCATTGGTTTGTTGGCCAAAGTCAAGACCTTTGTCAATTGCGGATGTGTTTGAATCATGATAGTTTTGTTCCATATCGGTGTCTTATCCAAGTTATGATTTGTTGGCCAAAGTCAAGATCACTTCTTGTCCATCGACATTGATTACGAAGCTTTCCATGTCAATGGGTCCGCTTAACTTTAATCATTAAGCTTGTTGTGTCAAAGCCAAGGCTTAGTTGATTAAGAGGAAAAAGGTTAGGAAAATATATTGGATATATTGGCAAATATATTGTATATATGTTTCGGACTTGGATGTCCACCTACTGGATCTAGGAATTGGATGAGATCCAATTGATCTTAGAGATCTACCTAGTTAAGTATCATACAATTTTTTGGCCAAAGTCAAGATGTGTGTTTTTTAACGGGATCCTAGCCCACTAGGAAATAATGTTTCCCGAGTACTCAACAGACGGTTAGAGGCTCGCCGAAAAATAGTGTGAGGCAAGTATTAGATTTGCAATTTCGTTTAGATACTTGCCATACGCGATCATTTCAATATTTCGTCAATAAATTAATATATTAGTTGGACTAATATTTAATTGTTGTTTTAATTAAACAGTTGGACTGTATTCAAAACTACTTCATTTATAGTTGATTATATAATTGGATTATAGTAATCAATATATTTGAATTTTACCCTTCATTTATACTTGATTATATAATGGATTATAGTAATCAATATATTTGAATTTTACCGATCATTTATAGTTGATTATATAATTGGATTATAGTAATCAATATATATTTGATTTTAACCAATAAAATTGTAATAAGTTATATAGTTAGACTATAATAATCATTACATTAGATTGTACCCGAAATCGTTGATTGGATAGTTAGACTATTGGAATCAAGAACTAAAAGATTAGTGTTTAAAACATAATCCTGGGTGAAAATGTGTTTGAACGACTTTAATTTTCAAATTGGGAAAAAATTTCAGGATGGTCCTGGAAACTAATAAGTTACTTTATTTGATAAAATAACATATATGCCTAAGCCCAAAGTTAAGCAAATAGTAGAGCATGATCTTTGGAAGATTCATGTGATGATAACTTTAGTGCTTAATTCATTATACTTGTCAAAATGACTCTTT
>SKCR01039505.1:0-15983 GCA_019454045.1 Zanthoxylum bungeanum
CTCTCTCTCTTACATGCAAACATGTACGATTTCTCTCTTCCCTCTCTTTTTCTTCTTCATCTCCTTCACGCATGGTGCGATTTCTTCTCTTATTTTTCTGGTTTCACCGAATTTTTGAGAAGCAAAATGGAAGATGAACAAGTGCTAGCACACCTTGAGTAATACATAGGTGATAGGGAAGTGTCTTCATGAGTTTGGAAAGCTTGAAGCTTGGAGCTTCAATGGAGTCTTGCATGGCCGAAAATGGAGGAGACTTTCACAGCCCAAACCGTGCGTCCACTGCAGTTCCAGAAGCCATTGCCGAGCTTGGAGGGAGCTTAAAAACGCATGTTCTTCATTTCATCAAAACCGTTCAATGTGAGTTATGTTTCCGCCTTACTCCTTGATGTGTTTATATGCGGTTTTTATGCATGATTTGTGATCCTTGGGACCTTTAATTGAACTCTAACACTTCTATCATTTGTAATTAGATTACCAAGATGTATAAATGATAGAAGGTCCATATGATTAATCCGGATTGAGATGATATGAGACAATATCAATCCATAAAGGTTTAATCATTAAATATCTCTAGTCGTAGTATTATCGAGATTGGACATCGATAATGCGGAATAGACTAGTATTACACTTGTGCGCGTTGTGGGAGCATAACGACATAGTTCTTATATATTGGGTATAGGATACTCATGCAAGTGTAGTAGGAGGTGTGTTTTACCGATGGTGGGAAAATAGCTTCGCTCTGGATAGACCCCTCGGAATTCCATTGGTAGTATGACTATGTGTCTATGGAAGTCTGAATCATGGTAGGTGTATTGGTCTTAACCTGAGACTTGCACCGCTAATACTTGCGACTATCAATACGCTTTGGTTTAGGTCGTCCATGGCTTTAACAGGTTCTGTGTACGCCTCTTCTGGGTATATTGAGAATCGTAGTGTATTGGGTGTGATGTCGAGATGATGATCACGTAGGATACATGGGAGCATAACGACATAGTTCTCATATATTTCATTGGATGTTAAGGTCTCATCTATTCCCCTCAATGTAAATGAGATTTCTTTAGAAGTGTTATGTAATCGTGTAGAAGTAATACTTGTGCTAGCGAGAGAGAGGAAATGGAGAGATTTGTTCTAGGAATAATGTGTTAAGTATCCATTTGCATATCATTATTATATTTATTTATACGCGCCTTATTATGTGTTTAGAATGCATGTTTAAGGGTGTATGGTGATGAGACCTTAATAAAGATAATTAATTGGTTGCCAATTACATGCGAAAAACCCTCACTACATATTAAGCGTTTTTCCTTCCATTGAGTGATTCTTACTCAAGATCCAAGACTGGCATTGGTTTGTTGGCCAAAGTCAAGACCTTTGTCCGTCGAGGATGTGTTTGAATCATGAAGGCTTTGTTTCATATTGGTGTCTTGTCCAAGTTGTGATTTGTTGGCCAAAGTCAAGATCATTTCTTGTCCATCGACATTGATTAAGAAGTTTTCCAAGGTCAATGGGTTCCGCTTAACTGGGATCAATAAGTTTGTTGTGCCAAAGCCAAGGCTTAGTTGATTCAGAGGAAAAAGGTTAGGCATATATTGGATATATTGGCATATATAAGATATATGTTTCAGACTTGGATGTCCACCTACTGGATCTAGGAATTGGATGGGATCCAATTGATCTTAGAGATCTACCTAGTTAATTATCATACAATTTGTTGGCAAAGTCAAAAGATTATGTGTTATTTAACGGGATCCTAGCCCACTAGGAAACAAGGTTTCCCGAGTGTACTCCACAGAGGGTTAGAGGCTCGCCAAAAAATAGTGGGAGGCAAGTATTAAATTTTCAATATTCGTTTAGTTACTTTCCATACGCGCTCATTTCAAATTTTTCGTCGTTACATTAATATATTAGTTGGACTAATAATTAATAGTTTTTTAATAAACAGTTTGACTGTATTCAAACTATTTCAATTAATAGTTGATTTTATAATTGGATTATAGTAATCAATATAATTGAATTTAATCTATTAAATTATATTTGATTTTATAATTGGATTATAGTAATCAATATAATTGAATTTAATCTATTACATTATAGTTGGTTATATAGTTGGACTAGTAATTATTATAATCAATAGTACCTAAAATCTTTGATAAATAGTTGGACTATTAGAATCAAGATAAAATTGAAAGATTAGTGTTTAAAACATAATCCTGGGGAGAATGTATTTAAACGACTTTAATTTTCAAATTGGGAATAATGAATCAGGATAGTCCTGAAAACTAAGAAGTTACTTTATTTGATAAAATAATATCTTAGGCCTAATCCTGGAGTTAAGCAAATAGTAGAACATGATATTTGGAATATTCTTGTGATGATAACTTTAGTGCTTAATCCATTATGCTTGCCAAATAGACTCCTTAATTTCTTAATCAGAACTAAGGATTAGATCCTTATAGTATGATAATGAAATTGAAGGATCTTCATAGATATATCCTTAGATCTTAGAAGTACTAAATTGCAATAGAAAACTCTTGGAGAGTTAATGGCTATACTCAAGGAGACAAAGCCAAAGTTTGCAATAGGGCAAGAAGCGCAAGGCGCACCTTACTTCGACATCACAGAAGGCCAAGGCTTGGCCAAAGACTTCTGGAGTGTGGAAAAGGGCAAAGGCAAAATCATTATAATCTTCTGGGAAGACAAAGGACATATCCCAAGATGTCGGCCTAAATTGTGGCAAACGGGGTCACTGAAGCGTGACTGCCGTATGGACAAGGCAGAAATGAAGGAATTGAAGACGGTGCAAGGCTCCGACTTCAAATATGTTTGTCATAAACATGTTCGCTACTAGTATTAAAATTGGATTTTAGATACTGGATGTGGTACATAAAAATATGTACTGGTGTGCAGAATCTGCTGATTAGCAGGTACTGACTTCAGTTGAGATTGATTTGCGAATTGAAAACGGGACAACTGTCGCTGTTTTAACCGTAGAAACCTAAGTTTAGGAACTACCTTAGGGTATGTACTTAAATTAGGAAACTGTTTGAATGTAACTAGTTTGACTAGATACATTATCTCTATATCAGGGTTTAATCCGTTGCGGATATACCTTTATATTCTAGAACACTAAAGTGTTTTATTTTATAAAGATTTATTGAGATAAACACATTAGATGTGAATAACAATATTTATATTTTGAATATAAATAAATCTCAAACATATAACATGACAAACAAATAGCTCAAACAGATTTGATCAGATAAGACTTAATTGTGGCATTGTTGTCTGGGACACAATTGACAAGACTCGTATATCCACACTTTTTGAAGAGTGGATACTAGGACGAATTTGATTCTATTCAAATGATGTCTACGAATCTAGTTTATTAGGCAAAGTGCCTAAAATACTTTTTACTAGGTAAAAGTACAAGTGCCATCGATCTGTTAGCCATTGTTCATAGTGACGTAAGTGGGCCCATATCTAGCTAGGCTAGAGGTGGATATGAATATTTCGTGACCTTTATGGATGTGGCATCGCGTTATGGTTATGTGTTTCTTCTGAAACACGAATCAGAAACTTTTGATGTAATCAAAGAGTTTCGACACGAAGTAGACAAACAGATCGACTAAAGTATTAAACACCATGATTGGACTATGATGAAAATGCTTAAGCAATAAGTTTCTCAAATACTTGAAAGAGTATAGTATTCTTTCAATGAGGACTCCTCCCGGAACACGCCAATTTGACGGTATGTCAGAACAGATAAACCAAATTTTGTTGGACATGATAAGGTTAATCATGAGTCGCTCTGAGCTACCGTTTCCTTCAACGGATAAGCATTAACAGTGTAGAACTTATTTAGAATAAGGTTCCATAAAAATCTGTTTGACAGACTTCATATTAGATATGAACAGGAAAGAAACCGGGTTTTCTCATTCCTGAAGATTTGGATATGCTAGGCATATGTTTGGATGATACCAAACTAGAACCCAAATCGGATAAGTGCCTAATTTGTGGGTTATCTTAGGGAAACCAAAGTATAGTACTTATACAACTCACAAGAGAACAATGTAATTATTGCTCGCCATGCAGTTTTCCTAAGAGGAATACCTATATGCAGTGGTAAGTGGGAGGAAAGTAAAACTCGATGAAAATCAGAGTAATACTATTCCAGTCACCGATTCCTTAATGGAAAACAAATAGTTCATCAAGGATGTAACTATACCATAATCTTCGAATACACAAGAACCGCGCAAGTCGGAGAGAGTCAGAAAACAACCTGGGGTATGGGTTTCTGATCTCACCTCATAAAGATGTCAATCTTATTGAGGAAGACGAACTGACTACGTATGAGGAAGTGATACAAGATATCGACTCCCTATTATGGCAAAGTGCCATGATGTCCGAAATGGATTCCATGTATACCAACTAAGTTTGGATACTAGTTGTTGTACCGCAAGGCATTGTGCCTATTGGTACTATATAAGTCTTCAAGGAAGACATACGTGGAAGGCAACATACCAACGTACTAAGCTGGGCTTGTAGCGAAAAGATATCGTTATCAACATTGTGTCGATTACGACGAAACCTTTTAACCGTTGCCATTGATAAATCCATTTGGATAATGCTTGCTGATGTTGCATATTTCATTCATGAAATATGGCAGCAGAATGCCAAAACCGCTTTCCTTAACGGAAACCTTTTGGAGGATGTTTACAACATCCTGACGGTTTTGTCGTACCAAAATGAGCAAACAAGGTTTGTGAGTTAATTCGATCCATGGATGGATTGAAGCAAGCATATAGTTCTTGGAATTATCGTTTTGATGTAATCAAAATGGTATATGATTTAATTTAAAACGAAAATGATTCTTATGTATATAAGGAGGTTAGTGGGAGCGCAATGACAGTGAAAGTCCTAAATAATGAGAACATATCATTTCTTGGAAATGATATTCCCATAATACTATCGGTGAAAACATGGCTTTTATGAAAATTCTCCGTAGAATTCTTAGGAGAAACAACCTTTATTCTAGGAATAAAGATCTATTGGGATATTTTTGAGTTGTTGCTACTCTCCGAGAACTCGTACATTGAAATAAATATACATGACCTGGTGTCTCATATGCTTTGAGCATATGGAGTCCTAATCGGGCCAATCCGAATAAACAACATAAGCGGGTTATTGCTGCAGCTGAGGCAGCAATAGAAGCCATTTGGGTCGATAATAAATCTAATTAGATTAGATATAGTTCTGTTAGCAGCTGAGCTAGGCTTCAGCACATGCTAAAGAATTAATGGTCTCATCAACGATCCAGATAAATACTTCAATATTCATCTGATTCGTTCGGATCATACATCTTGGTGATGTGATGATCGAATAAATCGCATCAGATGATAATCATGCAAATCCGCTGACGAAAGCATTTCCTCAGCAGAAGTTTGAGCGAACCGTATATAGTTCGGGTGTAGGACACTTGAGTGATTGGCTATAGGCCAAATGGGAGATTGTTGGACAGTTATGACCCATAGCATCACTATTTGTACAGATCATGGTGTTGTTGTACAAATTAACTATGTGACAAAGGAAATTGCTCTTTTATCATTTGTAATTAGATTACCAAGATGTATAAATGATAGAAGGTCCATATGATTAATTCCGGATTGAGATGATATGAGACAGTATCAATCCATAATGGTTTAATCATTAAATATCCCTAGTCGTAGTATTATCGAGATTGGACATCGATAATGCGGAATAGACTATTATTACACTTGTGCGTGTTGTGGGAGCATAACGACATAGTTCTTATATATTTGGGTATATGATACTCATGCAAGTGTAGTATGAGGTTTTGTTTTACCGATGGTACGGAAAACAGATTCTCTCTGGATAGAACCCTCAGAATTCCATTGGTAGTATGACTATGTGTCTATGGAAGTCTGAATCAGGGTAGGTGTATTTGGTCTTAACCTGAGACTTGCACCGCTAATACTTGCGACTATCAATATGCTTTGTTTTAGGTCATCCAGGGCTTTAACAGGTTCTGCGTACGCCTCTTCTGGGTATATTGAGAATCGTAGTGTATTGGGTGTGATGTCGAGATGATGATCACGTAGGATACAGAACCCATTCTCTTATATGCTGCAGCTATCGGGATATTATGACTAGGTCATGTTTATCCGATTATAGAGACTAGTTACCAGAGATCTGATATGTGCTTCGTACGGGGCATACACATTTCCAGCCCCAGGCCTTGCACATGACATTCGATACTGGATCGAAATACACAATACTAAGTATACTCCGCCTGATATAGATCACATATTCCTATAAGGATATTTCTGGAGAATTGGGTAGGCATGGCGCTTTGCTAGAAGCCAACCTTGTCTTGTAAATCGGTAAAAACGTAGTTCTAGGTACTTACGTGTTCGGATAGTCCGACGACTGGATTTACTGCCAACATATCCGAGGATCTTATGGGTCACTTCCCGAAGATTCACCGATGATGTATGACTCGCACTTTATTAATCTGGGATTAATTAGATGAGAGAGAAAATTAATCTGGGATTAATTGCGGAGATATTTTATCTAGGATAAAATATTATTTAAAGAGAGAGAACGATTAATTTGGAATTAATCGATAAAATGATATATTTGATATATTATACGAAATTGGATTTTGACCCGGAATTGAAATTAGATTTTAATTCGGGCGAACGAGTTAATTTAGAATTAATTCATTAGCGACGTGAATAGTGATTTTGCTAGGCATAATTATTTAATTACGTCGCAACGGAAAATTCATTAATTTGGAATTAGCGAACTCGAGCCCGGGAGTGTTTGCGAGCGCACTTGCATTGCGAATTTAAGTGCGGCCTACAAGTCATATCAAGCGTCAAATCACTAGTCAATCGATTGATGTGATGTCTAGTCACTTTGAGTGATTTGACAACTTGTCATGAGTGATGTGAATAGTTGATGAAGTTGGTTGTCATTATTGCTTTGACTTTTTAGAAAATGAAAAGTGGTATATGTTTTAATTGATTTTGGAAAACAATTAACCTAATACAAAACAACACACTCTCTCTCTCACACTTCTTCTCTCTTATGGCCTTATGGCATTTTTTCTTCCAAAATTCATTGTAATTGCCGAGAATGAAAAGGAATAAATTAGGAAGTTTTGCGGCAAAATTTCTGGAGTGCTAGCACACTTTAAGGGTCTTGCGAAGGTGATAGGGAACTGCACCTGTGAGCATGGAATCATAACTCAAAGCTTGAAGCTTAATGGAGGTGATGACCAAATTCTTGGAGGAGGAAAAAACCAGTGAATGCCGAGAGCTTCCATGGATGTAAGCATGAAGATTTTGATGTTCCTCGCGTCGCAAAAGTCGTTCAATGTGAGTATGATTCCGCCATATTTCATTGTAGTATTCACACATGTTTGATGCTTAATTTGATCATTGGGACCTTAGAGAAACCCAACAGGCCCAACTAATGAATTGTCTACACTTTTCTAGAAAATTGATTAAGTAATTGGTAAAAGAATAAATAAATCAAGAACGAAAATCATTTCTTCATTTCCTTTGGCTTGAACGTGAGATAGAGGGATGGAGAGAAATAGAGAAAGTTGCATTCCCTTAGTAAAAAGAAAAAGCTTATTAAGGGTAATCCATCAAATTAAACCCTAAAGAAGAAAAAGGAGATCAAAGTGCATTGTTAAGGAAGAAAATAGTTGAAATAAGGTCAGGTTACTTGACACACAATTTTTGATGATTTGAATTTTGATAGTTGGTTGGTTGTGGTGTATTGTTGGTTTGATGATAATGTAGTTTTGGTGGTTTTATGTGAAGAAATTGATGTGTGGGAAATTTTTCATGCCTTGGTTTAAACTAAAGCATTAAGTAAAATGATGGGTTTTTTGGTAGTAATGAGGGTTGGGAATGTAAGTTGATTGTCCGGTTGTGTGTTGAGAATGTTGTGTATGATATGTAAGGAGATATGGAGTTAAGTATAGAAGAAATGAAAATTTGGCCTAGGAATTGACATCGCGTCGCGACGCGCCAAGCTCGCATCGTGACGCAAATGAGGTAGAGGCGTGCATTCGTTTAACACGGGCGCGTCACGACGCAAATGGGACCGGCATCGCGACGCGAACCCAAAACCAAATTTTTTTTTCGGTAGATGCTACGCGTAACTAAGGGTCTTAATTTTATTTTACATTTCTTTTAAGGGATAGAAATGTTCTAAGGGAGTAATCCAACTAGGTTAAGGAACTTAATTTGATTTTGAATTGTATTTTATAACTTATGATTCTAACTCAGTGTATTCATAAAGATACTCAACAGGAGCCGCGTTCGCCTCCAGCGACGTGAAGAGAACTTGACCTGACTTCAAATTTGCGAGTGGAGATCTTTTTTTTAAATTGATTTACAGTACTTTTCATTGATCAAGATTTATTTCGAGATTTTTTTAAAAAGCTTTAGGGTGTTAGCCGTATTAAATTATCAGTTACTTTTTATGTAATGTTGATTTGAAAGTTTCAAAGTTTAAAAACATAAGTTTTATATTTTTCGAGGCATGGGGGAAAAACCGACCTCGGCTTTTACTTATGGAATTAACGGACAGAGACCGTGTGCACATGTAGTTCAGGGCTAGAGGGACGGCGATACGTAACACCCCTAGATCCTAGTTTCAAGGTCAGGTAGTAGCATAGATCAACACTATCGGCTCTAGTTTAGTGGCTTGGGGGACGACGATACGTAACTCCCAAGACCATTAGTTTCAGGGATAATAGTGGCATGTTTTGGGGACGGTGATACGTAACGCCAAAGTCATGGATTTGCACTCTTGGCTCTAGTTAGGCATATGGGGGACGACGATACGTAACGCCCCCACGCGTCAAGTTTTCCACAGTACCAGAGATATTCTTCATAGAAAATTTTCAGAAAAGGCTTTTCTCAGTTTTTAAAGAAAAGAACCAGTTTTCAAATAAAGTGTTCAAAAGTATTTTAAGAATGAATGATTTTGCTCAGATATAATGATTCAGTTTCTTATTTTGTAGCTCCACTCACTGAGATCCTAAGACTCACCCCCTTCCACTTCCCAATTCTTTTACATAATTCTCCCTTTTGGTGAGCCATGTATTTCTTTTGGAGACCCAGTTTGAGGGCAAGGGTTATGCTGCAGTCACTAGTCATCGGGTCCATCTTTCCAGATCTATGTTCATGTACAAATAGTTCTCTGGATGTCATTTTTTTGTATCATTGACATGTGTTTGATGTTTTGTATATATGAAGATACTTATATATATATATATATATATGTTCATTATCTCATATTTCAGTTATTTAAGCTATGAAGTTGCATGTGTGATTGAGTAAGCATTGCATAGCATTAAGATAAGAGAAAGTGTCATAGAGCATAGGAGGCCTTAGGCGATAGTGGGATCTGTTGCTTGCCGGTAACATTTTCGTATTGGGGATGTTACAGTCTCGACGCCCAAGCCTCCGCATTACGACGCGCAGGGCTGATGAACATTGAAACTTCATTTTCTCTTTTCGGAGTTTTCCAGACTTTATTTTAGTCCTTGTTTTAATCCTACATACTCAAAATGGAATGTAGTTTACATAAAATATTTAAAATATACCCATGCTAGATATCCACAGGTTAGACACACTTTCGTTACACGAGACACCGATCCGACCCTAGGGGTTCCACATCCGCCCCAATAGAATGGTATCAGATATAAGGCTTAACCACACAACACATGATGCATGTTTGACATGTATTCGAATCTATGCCTCCGTATTTAATTTAATTATGCATAAGTCATATTGGATATGTATTGCATGTTTTAAATTAAAATTTAATTTGGACCCAATTATGTTAATGACTTGATTGTTATAAATCTCCCATGATTAGGTGACTACTTTATTTAAGTAATAATATTAGTAGTGTTTGGAGATTATTGGATAGTCTGTCTTATCATACGGAGATGAATGAATTCTTACTACTTATGCTCAAGATCATCGTTAGTGTGAGGATATAAGTTCTCATAACTTAGGTCGCTCCGGTAAATATTAGATATAACGTAATGAGTTAACGCAGTCACCCAATACCGCCATTCTTATGAGGGTGTTCATACGAAGCTCATTAGTGCACATTGACAAGTATACACATAGAACACGTCTTAATCCAAGATCGTCATTAGTGTGAGGATAAGAAATGGTTCAGGACCAAACTAGGAGTCACATGAATGTGATTGACCTTGAAGTCTACCTAATGAGCTTATAAAGGCCAAGATCATCATTAGTGTGAGGCTTAAGTAAATGCCATGGGATCCACTCCCCACTATGAATTTTGATAGTCAAATTTCTATTTTTCCGTTAAGGGAGATTACGAAATTATGTAAAATAGTGGGAGGACACTAATAGATTTAAATTCCATAATCAACTAGTGTTATTATTTTGAAATGAAAAAATATTATGCTAATGTTTAAAATGTTGTCTTGTAGTTGGCTGCTGCAAATCCATTGATGCGACTTTTGGATTCTAATAAATTGAAAGGAGCCGAGAACTACTTTGAGTGGAAAATGAACATTCACCTTGTCTTATAGTTCGAAAAGTTAAGCTATGTAACTGTCAATCAATTGCCTGTTGAAATCGATGTTGACTCCACTCCTGAAGAGCGAGAAACTTATGAAAAATGGAAGGATGATAATCTTAGGGTGAAATCCTACATTTTAGGATCGATGGTTCCAGATTCGCTTCGATACTAAATAGATGTACTGGATGCCTGGAGCATTATGAGAACACTGAAGAAGTTGTTCGAGGAAAATCAAGAAATCGAGATTTATCGGAGGTCTAAGGAATCATTCCATGCTACGCTAAAGGATGGAGGAGCTTTCAGCATTCATGTTTGAACATGATCGACCAGATCCGATATTTGGAACGACAAGGCATTGGGATTGATGAACGGCTAGGCAGTAATTTGATTTTGTCTACTTTGCCTGGTACTTATGTGGTTTTTTTTGTTAAACTTCCATATGCATTCGATGCAATCCAGTTATGAAGAACTTTATAACATGTTACGCATGGCAGAGCATGATTTAAGAAAGACAACCTTAATTTGTACCTCAATGGTGGAGCTAACTCTTCAAAGATTTCTAGGAAGTCTAAGAAAATCAAAATGGGGAAGAAGAAGATATCAAAGAAAAACTCCAAAAAGTGTAAAGCAGCAAGACCCTTGTAGTTCATGATGAATATCTACACTGCAAGAAGTCTGGACACTGGAAGAAAGTCTGTCCATAACTAAAAGGAAAAAGAACCCTAAAGTACGCTTTGTATTTTTCCTATTATTGACATCTCATTAGTCTTAGATGCAAATAGTGGATGGATGTTAGATACCGAATTTGCAACTTCATGCAGGTCATGAGGGTTAAAAGAAGGTTAAACAAAGGGGAGATCCGGCTTAGAGTTGGCAATGGCGAGACATTGGATGTCAAAGTCATAGGAATAGTTGTTCTAGATCTCCATAATGGATGTAAATTAGATTTACATAACTGTTATTATGTACCCTTACATATCAAATAAATAATATCACTGTCGGTATTAGATAAAGAGGGATATAAAATAAACATTAAAGATGGAGCTTTATGTTTATATGATGAAGAAAACTTTTTGATATGTGAATGTTCTTTATCTAACAGTAATTATATTTAGAAACATATAAATATGTCTTTAATGTAGAGGAAAATATAAATAGAAGATCTGAATTAAATAATACTGAATTATGGCATATGAGATTGGGCCACATAGGCATTAGACGTCTATCCAAATTGGTAAAAATGGTCTGATTGAAAATCTTACCTTAGATTCTTATCCGATTTGTGAGTCATGTATCCAAGGAAAGATGACAAAGGCCCCATTTCTTGGTGTTTGGACATCGTGCTAAGGATTTATTGGAGCTAATACACATTGATGTGTATTGGTCCACTAATCATGCCATTCATGATGGTTCAACATACTTCGTGACTTTCAGGGATGATAAGTCAAGATATGGATTTGTCTATTTGATGATACATAAATCGGAAACATTTGACAAGTTCAAAATATCTGAAATAAAATAGAAAACAACCAGTAAATTCATCAAGTGCCTTCGATCAGATCGAGCGGTGAATACATGAGTGAAGAATTCAATTGTTATTTAAGGGAGGATGGAATCTTGCCCAATATAGCCCACCAGAAACACCTCAATATAATGGTGTGTCTGAAGCGTAAAATTATATACTTTATTGGATATGGTACATTCCATGATGAGCTATACAGATCTTCCATATTACCTTTGGGGTTACGATTTACTTACTTCTACCCACATATTAATAGGGTTCCATCGAAGATGTTTTTACGACCCTGTATCAAATATGGTTCGGTAGAAATCCAAGTCTTAGATATTTAGAGATTTAGGATTATCTTGCATACGTTAGAGTTGCGTAGTGGGATAATCTAGCACTTAGAGGGGTATAAATATAGGTTTGTTAGATATCCTGATAATTCCATGAGATATCAATTCTACGATTCTGAGCAACAAATGTATTTGTTGTTCATTTTACCACTTTACTTGAAATGAATTTTTGAAAGAAAGTGGGAATTGTAAAAGATTGAACTTGATGAGTTTTGATACAAACATTAAGGAACCTGAGATCCAATTAGGTTAGTGCAGGCACTGCATTTTTGCATGTAAGTCCCGATGATGAGTCTCGTATGGAGACACTACCTCTTTAGGTTGTGAAAGTCGCGGGAAACGGACGTCGAAAGGGAATAGTCAAGAATTGACACATTGTTGGATTTAATTCGCTGGAGTAGCTTCGGGTTCGCTTGTTGGACCTTTGTTTTAAAACACACCCTCAAAACCCAAACCCCACAAACCATACACCAAGCCCATCTCACCCAAGCCCAATCCAATAAATCAAAACATTTAAAATACATGTCACAAATTAAATTAAAATCAATTAAATTAAACTTTTATTAAATTAAAATTAAATCACCTTCCTAAATAAATTTAATCTTTTTCCTAAACTAAATAAATCACATTCCAAATTAAATAAAACACAAATTAAATTAAATTAAAGTAAATTCCTAATTTAATTAAATCACCTACCAATTTAAATAAACCATATCCTAAACTAAAAAGAATAAATCAAATCACTTCCCTTAATTAAAAGATTTCCCTTATCACATTTTAATTAAAAATATCTCCCCATCAATAGAATCTCCATTTCCTTCTCCAACAAGGTAACCCCCTCCATTGCCTATAAAAGAACCATTCACCACCCTTCTCTAGCCTGCCAGATTCACACAAAAATAATAACCCAAACCTGCCCTTTTCTCCCATCTCGGCCAACTCACCCTCCATCAACCCTCACGCAAGCCATTACCTTGCGCCTAACCACAAATTCCCACCTAAACAGCCCTTGCGCCCAGCCACCACCTACGTAACAAGTCCCCACACACAGCCTTCAGCAGCACCTACGTAAGCAAGACAACACGTCCATTGCCCTCAAATCCACGCAAACAACATGTCCACTGCCCCCCTCAAATCCACTCAAACAACACGTCCACTGCCCCTAAAAGCCTCACTTCAACTCACGCCACAAAGCCCCCTAACTGCCTCAAATCAACACACATAACCCCTAAACTACCCAGATTTTAGCCCCAAAACAACATCAAAAACTACACAAAACAGTCCCCAAAAATTACACAAATCAGACCGTAAACCCCACCTCACTGCACGCCTAAACCGCATACTATCCAGCCCCTTGTACTGCCACGCACTGCCCAGTTTCACTGCCGTTTTGCCACAGATTTAGCTCTTAAAAACACCCCATGACAGTCCAAAAACTGCCCAAAACAGTGACTAGAAATAAAACAAAACATCCGCGAAACGGAGTAAAAACACAGCCCGAACAGCAAAACAACGAGGAAAGACGTTGAGTTACTGAACCGGAAGAGTTGCAGATCATCCACCCTTCCAACGATGTGTAACGCCTTTTCGTGAGACGAAAAAGAGGTTAGACCTGAGGGCATCTTTTTACTTTTTTATCTTTTGTTTATTTTATTTATTTTAGAAATATTATCGCATGAGATTCGTTTGAGGCATGATGTGATTGTTGATGAGCGAATATATGTTTCCCTTTTGAGGTATATAGGATGGAAACCCGGACGTAAATTCCGTAGCCGAATCCGAGTGGACGGTAGTATGGTTTTACTCGGGATACAACACCATATACCACTTAAGAGACACGTATTTCGTCTCATCCAAACTTGTGTTTGAGCATGTTGTAGTTCGTAGGTTATTTATTTGTTATTAAAGCATGACTAGGTTGTTAGCATGTTATTTATCTTAAGCATGATTTAGTCGATAGAAAGTTATTTCTTTATGCATGTTAGGTTGTTTTTACATTAGGGATTTATTTATATTTATGCTTAGATTCTTATTTATTTTCCGCATTAGATAATTGAGCATGCTTGTGTGATGATTGTATGCTATTGCGTGTTTTCCGCTATGACAACTTACTTCGAAGTATGCGAACTTAGATATAGGTTCTCATTGTTATTATTATGCATGCGGACTTAGGCGTAAATTACCCTTGAGCATGAATGTTGAATAGATTCGGTTAGTTAATTGCCCAAATCATATCATCACAAGTGACATAAGTAAGAGACCATTCCGAACCCAACAGTTTGAGGTCTTCCCTTGCGAGGGGTGAGTACGGCCTTAAATATTTATCCCGGTTCACACCGGGTGGCGACTCCATGTTATTTCATACTCCAACTAGGCCGTGAGCTTAGAACACGTCGTCAAATTCTGTGTCCTACAGTCTGGCGACTCCACTGGGGATATATAGAGAATTGGCCCCGAAATAATGTCTTATAGTGATTGTAATTTTTGCTTTAGTTAACTATGTCTACCGTAGGTTGAAAGAGGTTTAATCAAAGGCACTTTTAAGGCTAGGTAATGGTTTGGTGTCTTCCTTCATTCACTACCTTACTATAAGGAAAAACTGTGGAGGCACCTAGATAATTATGTACTAGTAGCCTACCGTGATGGACTAATTTGGAGGACTCATTGTTTATTCCTGTAACCAAGCGATAAGAGCTTAAGGGCTTGGGTACTTAAGAGAGCCTCGCTCCACCCTCCCTCTGGGGAATCTACAACGAGAAATCCATTTGACAGTCAGTCACACACCATAACTCGTTGGCACGTGCCTTAAGGTATAAAAAAGGTGCGCTCACTTGGTCGCTCGACCCTTGAGTGGGGAGACCTAGTTGTGGGCAACCCTTCATCGACGAGAGCCTTTGTATATACCCCTGCAAACCCGCATATGAACCGTAATTGTATATCCTATAGAAGTTGCCCCTTTATGCTTTTGATAACCACGTGCATCTCATGCATACACGCATCATGTTAACCCTCTGTGTCTTAAAAGCCATCATAGATATCCATTGGGTTAGGAAAAATAAGACTGGTCAAAGAAGAGTTTAGCAAACATTGATATCGTGGAAAAGGAAACCGAGGAACAGAGGAATTTACTGCAAGGATAGAAAGACCATGTGGGCCCAAAAAAAAAAGAAAAAAAAAAAAAAAATAGAAAAAAAAAGAAAAAAAGAAAAGAAAAAGGAAAAAAAAAAGAAAAAAAATTGTTGTTTGTTTTTAGTCCTTGATAGTTAGACATAAGTCCGATGATGAAATTGATTGCTTTAGGGTGAAACCTTAGAAACGATAAACATTTGACGTGCTTTTATCTGATAATTTGAGTAATTGATCTATGTTAGACTCGTAAGCACTTGATTATGGTTCTTAGCAGTGAAAACCTCAGTATTGGCAAAGTGACTAGTTGAAGAAATAGTAGGTCGGTGAATGACCGTTTGCTTAAATGTCTATCTTGATTTGCTTATGTTATAATGTGTGGTATGGTTGAA
>SKCR01039506.1:0-16269 GCA_019454045.1 Zanthoxylum bungeanum
AAAATTTTCTAGAATTTTCGGAATTGTTTCGGAAGTGTTTTGAGAATTTTCTGTAAAATCGCATTAAGGGAAAATTGTAATTTGGTGAAATTATGATACTTATGAATGTCATGAGAGACTAGGGCAAAATACGGATTTATAATTGCCATATGATACCAACTATTCATCGGGACTGTTAAAAGTTTTAAAAGTCGATTTCGCTCGGACCCGCGCTTCCGCTGCGCTCGACCCCAAAACCCCAACAGTAACATAGTTGACTCATGAATCAAAAGTTAATGCAATTATTGAAAATAAATAGAAATGATAATATTAATCAAATCAATAGTTTACTATTTAATATCAGTTATAAAACTATGAGTTATCAATATTTATTAAAGATGTTCACATATTATTAGAACGCTATTGAATCAAATGACAAATAGTCAGAAAGAAAAAATAATCATTTTTTTTTCCGAATGAAATGAAAATTGGATTATAAAAAGAGAAATGTTTTCATTACTTAACCGAAATGATAAGTGGCCATGAAATATGGATTAAATTTGGAAGAGAATCGAATGGGTGTGGATGATAGATTCTCGGAAAGACTTGCTTCTTGCCTTCTTCCATATTTTAAACATAATTAGCTCTATGTAGCAATATGCTATTAATTGGTGAATATGTAGACGGATTCAAATTTTAAATCAAATGATGAACGCTAGTGCAAATGAGTTGGGATACTTGTAAAATTGAATTTTGTTAACTATAAAAGTAAATTATTTTAAGTAATTATGATAATAATTAAAATTACAATTAACACGTGTCGATTCAAAAAATTATCAAGATTATCGATTCCAAAAATTACCAAGATTTGTTAAAAATTAAATGTTGTAATTTAGACTGACATGTAATAATATAAGTGCAATAACATTTCATGTATATTAATCATGTCAATAATATCAAATAATAACTTGATACGTGTTAGAATTGTATCAATGATTTAAATTATTTTATAAAAATAGTTCTCATCTTATACTTTTTAAAATTTTTTTTTTTTTTATTTCGCTTTCAAGTAGAAATAAATGGAAATAAATTCATCCACCATTTCAATGATGGTGGATAAAGAATTTAAAATAAATCTCTCCTTTTTGGATGGAACAGTTTCACATGCCTCTCGTATAAAGGATTGAATAATTAGCAAAGAATATTTATATGGTCTAAGTTTAACATATTTTAAATTCTTAGGTTGCTTAATATTTATTTTAATTTTGTGTGTTTGTATTCATATATATATATTCATATTCCTTATTTTCAAAACAAATAGGTTGCTTTAAAATTCTTTTTACTCAACATTGAAAATTTTGTAGAACAAAACCCATTTTTATAATTATAATATTATGGCAACCCAATTCTTTTATGTTTATATGAGGGGGATTTAAATTCCATATTTTTTCATATAAAGATTCTTACTGATTGAACTGACTGGTACTCACGATTAAAAATAAATGAAAATAAATTCATTCATTAATTTAATTGAATTTTTTTTCCTATATAAATTGAAATCAATTCTTAAAATCTATTTATCTATGTATTTATATCTATCTGCTACTATAATTTTGAAAAGTTTGGAGCTTTCCCCTTAATTTAGTCTGGTTTTGAGCTTTCTTCTTAGAAAGTGGAGATTTGAACTCTCTCCTTAAAAGTGAGAGATTCATTGTATTTAGTTGTTTGTGATTTTAATTTTAATTTAATAAATTTGATTGCACTTCTATTTATGAGCAGCTGTTTTAAAGTTGGAAGTGTTGTATTTAGTTCAGTTTTTCTTTCCAAAAATTTTATTATAGTTATAGACTTGTTGAGATATAAACCAATCGATATATATCACTTCGAATTGAACATATCATATTTCAAATGATCGGATTGAATTCATATATTACAATATAATTATGAATTTAATATGGTCCATACATAATGTTATTTTTATTCATTGAGTAGATTTTTAAATGCGAGTAGCATGTAAAAAATGTAATTAATATATATATATATATATATAATATATATTATATATATATATATATATATATATATATATATATATAATTAATTTTTATATTAGTTCATTAGTCAACATACATTTGGTCTAACGTGTATACCTTGTTATTTGTAAGACAAAAAAAGGTTAGTTGATATTATTATTTATATAGCAAGGTTATCTAAACTGTTGGAAATTAATTGTTGATTATTTGTATTAATCAAATAATTGTTGTTAATTATTTGGTATTGTTAAATAACAACAATTAGTGATGATTTCATGTTGAAAATTATTAAGTAACAACAAGAGTTGTTAAGTAACAACAATTAGTGAAATGTTAAGTGGGGAACATATGGTACACCCATGATGTTAACATTTGTGTAAGGGTTAGAAAAGGTCATTATGCATCCTAATAATTTGATTAATAGTAATCAATGCATAGTGACTTGATTTCCCTCCTATAAATAAGACCATTTGCTTATTGAATTAAGCAATCAATTAAGTTTGATTAAAAGGTCTCTACAAGATTAAAAGGTATGCAATTGTGTTGTGGTTAATATAGATTTATTTCAATTAGCATGTAAATAAATCTAGGACTAGTAATACATGTATGGTTAGATCCTAAGAGGACAAACATGTAAATATATTAGGGATTATGTTTCCTAACATTGGTATCAGAGCCTTAAATACATGTATTATAGTTAGATTACACAAAAATTGCATGAACATGTATGAATAATTAAGAAAATGCTTCTGTTTTTGTTTTTACAAAAATGATTTTCTTCCAATTTTGGGCCATAATAACTCTCTGTAGAAAATTGATAATCGCATGTTCAAATATGTTTTGAAAACTAGGTCATGAGATCTTCAATTTGGTATATCATTTGCTTAATTTGGATTAAAATTGAGAAAGATATGGACCCTAGAAGTTGGCTAGTTGAATCTGTTTTTTCCCAGAAAAACACTCCCAGAATAGATGTACTACATGTCATCCGCTATTTAGAGAAGAGGACGACAAGTCGTCCGCTTTAATGTACGACAAGTCATACGCATGTAAATACCAACGGACGACAAGTCGTCCATGACTCATTAACCGACAAGTCGGCGGCTGGGTCTATACATTCAAACCGACATGTCATACAATCACAGAACAAGTGAACGACATGTCGTCTGCGCGTGAAGGTTACCCGAGGCTGGCCGGCAAGTGAAGGCGCGTGAGGGCGAGTGGGAGCCCGTGGCCGGCGCGTGAAGGCGCGTGCAGGCGCGTGAGCCACTCCTGTGGCGCGTGGGTGGCGCGTGGACAACTGTTTGGGCCCTTGTTGGTCATGTCTATATCGGTTTGCTTCGATAATTCTGATCCGTCATGGTCAAATGTCTAATTCATTTTGCATATTGTATTAATCGGCCATGATAAATTCATTTTATCATATAAACTTTGTGTTTATGTAAATAAATATCTTTGTGATGTTTATTTTAGTCAATGTAACTTTGTGTTTCATTGTATTGATTTTTCCTTGTATTTGTTGCAGAAAAATCATGGCGATTATTCGAAGAATTGCAAAAATGATTCCGACACCCACGGACCAGGAGATGATATTAGACATGTTGATGGATATGGATAAATATCGAATGAGTGAAAGCGATGATATGATTTCGCATATCATCACTTTCAATAACATGTTACAGGAGTCTATCTGGGCAGGTAATTGGATAGGACAGCCGAATAGATTCAGATTACTGAGAAACACTCTCCCCAAAATATGGCAAAAATAACTTACTCGTATTTGGATATTAGTAAAACGTAGGAAAAACATGTTCCTTATAATAAAGCCATTGAGAAGTTAGTGGTTCAGTATTTACAACATAAGGCAAATAATACTATTTTTCCTTCGATGTCCCTGAAACGTTGTAAGGATCCTAAATTTGCTATAGGTTTTCCATGGCTGTCCAAGATCAATTACGAGTTACCCAAAGAGTTTGAGGATTCGTATCCAAAAACATACATGAGTTGGGACTCTACAAATGGGAAAATTATTGTTGTAAAATATTAACTTCTTTCATGTTGTTTCTGTGTGTTATTTTACAGCATGTAAATATTGTATTTATATATATGAATGTTTCATGTTGAATTTAATTTATGTAATTAAATAAATGATTGTCATGTACAATAGTCGCATGAATAAGATGTTCTAAGAATTTATGTAATTTTTAGAAAATGATTTTACATGATTGATTATGTTGATAATATTTTTACATTGGGTGATTGGATGATGATTGGACACATAGTGGACTTTTGACTCTAACCCCATTGAAAAATCTTATAAAACATAATTTCTTTCATGATAAAATAAGACAAAAGTATTAACAATTGTGCATGAATGTCTGTAGAAACTTTGTGTTTTTAATATGGCTTCCGCAACAAAGAACATTATTGCTGAACTCAACAAGGGTGAGAAATTGAATGGCGATAATTATGAAATTTGGAGCATGAAAATCCAATATGTGCTAGAAGAACAAGAGGTTCTTGAAACTTTGAAAATGAGCATGGATGAACCTGAACATGGCACTACGGCCCAACACAGGCGAGACCGTGAGGCTTATGAGGCCTGGAAGAAAAAGAATTCCATTGCCCGCATTACGTTGCTGAGCAGTATGGATAATGACCTAATGAAAGAGTTCAGGAAATATGACATGGCTAAGGACATGTGGTCCACACTAGCTGAAAAGTTTGGAAGTACATCTATAACCAAACTCAGGTCACTGACAATCAAGTTTGACACATACAAGAAACGTCCTGAGTTCACTATGTCAAAACACTTGAGGCAAATGTCAAACATGATTACTGAACTGGCAGATGCTGGACATGTTCTTACGGATGAACAGAAAGTCCAAGCGGTCATTCGTTCTCTTCCAAATAGCTGGGAGCATATGAAGATGCATTTGACCCACAATGAGAGCATCAAAACCTTTGATGATGCTAAACGTCACCTTGATTAGAAAGCGACCGACTTGCGGCTGCTAAGTCAAATACTGAAGTGTATATGACTGAAACTAGCAAACCTGGGGGTTTTAAGAAGAAAAGAAAATTTCATGGTGGTGGGTTCCAGTTCGGAAAAGAACAAAATTCTTCCAAGCCAGAAAAGAAACAGAAAACCAATCAACATGGGAAAGGAAAACGTCCTACCAAAAAGAAAAACATGGCAAAGGTTAAA
Source organism: Zanthoxylum bungeanum (assembly GCA_019454045.1). Taxonomy (NCBI): domain Eukaryota; kingdom Viridiplantae; phylum Streptophyta; class Magnoliopsida; order Sapindales; family Rutaceae; genus Zanthoxylum; species Zanthoxylum bungeanum. The sequence goes on from SKCR01039506.1 coordinate 5,221, forward strand.
TGCTTTAACTGTGGTAAGAAATGTCACTTTGTTCGTGATTGCACTGAGCCAAAAAAAGGTGAATACCTTTCGTGCATATTTAAATGAAATATGTGTTTCAAGTTCAATTTTTCTAACAGAATCTAATCCTTTATGGACTGTAGACTCAGGAGCCACAGACCATGTAGCGAAGGATAGAGATGCCTTCGTGGAAATTCGACGAATTTCACCTGGGGTGAAGTGGATATATGTTGGCAACAACTCACTGGTTGAAGTCAAAGGAATAGGAACATGCAAGTTAGTCATGCATGGTGGAAAAACTTTACTACTACATGATGTATTGTTTGCTCCACAAATTCGTCGGAATTTAGTTTCTGTGTTGGTTTTGGTTAATTTAGGTTTCAATTTGAACTTCCATAAATTTGGTGTTGATTTGTACTTAGGTACAATACACTATGGTTCTGGTTATTTTCTTGATGGTTTTATTGTATTAAATGTTGAATGTTTTAATCACAATTCCGGTTTTTCGTTTGTTACTTCATCTGTCAGTGATGATAGTGATATAACTGTGTGGCATGCTAGACTTGGCCACATTGGCCAGCAAAGAATGAACAGATTAGCCAAAGAAGGCTTTCTGGGAAATATTGAGAAGGTAGAATTGTCAACCTGTGAATATTGCTTGGCAGGAAAAACTGCGAGAAAACCATTTGGAAAAGGGACTAGAGCAGAATTTCCATTACAATTAATTCATTCAGATATCTGTGGTCCAATGAATGTCAGGGCAAGGCATGGAGCATCTTATTTCATCACATATATAGATGATTTTACTCGCTTTGGTTATGTCTATTTGATTGCTCATAAATCCGAAGCATTAAAATGTTTCAAGAAATTTATGAATTTAACAGAAAATCAATTGGACAAGAAAATTAAAGCACTACGCACTGACCGTGGTTCGTGAGTATTATCTGATCAGTTCAGAGAATTATGTGATGAAAAAGGAATTAGTCGTCAGTTGACTACTCCTGCTACTCCTCAACAAAATGGTGTTGCGGAAAGAAGAAATAGAACTCTTCTTGAGATGGTTAGGTCTATGATGGCACAAGCAAATTTGCCTATAACCTATTGGGGTGATGCATTATTAACTGCCACATATGTACTTAACCGAGTGCCATCAAAATCTGTTTCCACCACACCATATGAGTTATGGACAGGTCGTAAACTAGATATTCACTTTCTAAAACCTTGCGATTGTGCGGCCTATGTTCATGTGCGTTCTCACGAACATGGAAAGTTAGGCCTAAGAGGAAAAAAAAGTATCTTCATAAGATATTCTGAACAATCAAAAGGGTATGTTTGCATAGGTGAATATGAAAGTGGAGGTGTGACAGAATTTGAATCACGAGATATCACTTTTTTAGAAAATGATTTTCCTAAGCAGGGAGAGATAGGTCAAAATTTATCTCTATACGAAACTCAGAATCACATGGATCACATGATTGGTGAACACTCGGGTTTACCTAATTCAAGTGGGAGTGATTTGAGAAAACATGGTGAATCTGTTTCACATGAATCTCAAGATGATGAATTAGTTTCACATAAATCTCCTTTACGTGATCCGAGTGGGAGTGATGTACATATTCCAAGTGGGAGCAATGTGCATGATTCAAATGAAATAATATAGAAAGTGAGGAATCAGTTCCACCACTAGAATCCCAATTGCGACATAGTAATCGTATAGGTATTCCTCGACGTCGTTTCGATATCGAAGGAGAAACCTTTATGATACTACCTCAAGATGATGAAGAACCTAGAAACATAAGAGAGGCTCTTCAGTGTCCCGCTAAGGAAAAATGGATGAAAGCAATGGAAGAAGAGATGGAGTCAATGAGGTCCAACCAAGTTTGGGAATTGGTTGATCTACCCAAAGGACGCAAAGCTGTCAAGAACAAATGGGTTCTTAAAATAAAGCGTAATGCCGATGGCAATATCGAAAGATAAAGCACGACTTGTGGCAAAAGGGTATACGCAACAGGAAGGAATTGACTATGAAGAGACTTTTTCACCTGTTGTAAGGTTTACCTCAATTCGCTTGATTCTGGCTATAGTAGCAAGTATGGATCTAGAATTACATCAAATGGATGTAAAGACTGCTTTTCTCAATGGAGAACTTGATGAAGAAATCTATATGGAACAACCAATAGGTTTCATAAAAGAAAATGAAAATGAGAAAGTATGTAGACTTTTAAGGTCTATATATGGTCTCAAGCAATCGTCTAGACAATGGTATATACGATTCCACAATACAATCGTTTCGAATGATTTCACAATGATAAATGAGGATCATTGTGTATACACCAAGAGAGATAAAGATAAGTTCATTATCTTATCCTTGTACGTGGATGATATACTTATAGCTGGAAATGATAAGGAGTTTGTAAAACACATTAAAGAATGGTTATCATCTAATTCGAGATGAAAGATATGGGTGAAGCTGCATATATTCTTGGGGTCAAGATCTCAAGAAATCGTTCAAAGAATTTATTATCTCTTTCACATGAGTCATATATAAAGAAAAATCTTGAACGCTTTCAAATGCATGCTTGCAAACCCATTGATACTCCTATCACAAAAACTGAAGCTTTGAGTCGTAGATTGTGTCCTGAAACTCCACTGGAAAAGGAACAAATGAAGAAAGTTCCTTATGCAAATGCAATTTGAAGTTTAATGTACGCAATATTATGTACAAGACCTGATATCTGTTTCGCTGTTGGAATGGTAAGTAGATACCAATCCAATCCAGGACTAGCACATTGGAAAGCAGTTAAAAGAATATTTAGGTATCTGAAAGGGACAGCCGATTACTCATTGTGCTATCAAGGAAATGATCTGCAATTGCGAGGCTATACTGATGCTGACTGAGGAGGAGATTTAGATGAAAGAAAATCTACCTCCGGTTTTGTTTTCTTACTAAATAATGGTGTCATTTCATGGAGCAGTAAGAAACAATCTTGTATAGCCTTGTCCACAATGGAGGCTGAATTTGTGGCTTTTTCATCGGCAGTACAAGAGGCTGTATAGTTGAAAAGGTTCTTGGATAATTTGGGTATATCAAATGAAGCTTCTGGTCCGGTATTAGTTAACTGTGATAGTGAAGCAGTGATAGCCTACACCAAAGATCCAAAATTCCATTGTAAAACGAAACACATAGATACCAAATATAACTTTGTGAAAGACATAGTTGCACGAAAAGAGGTAAACATGAAGTACATTTCTACGCAAGAAATGATAGCAGATCCTATGACCAAGCTTGTTCCTAGAGATGTCTTTGTTAGACATGTAAAAACTCAAGGATTGCGTAGATGTTAATGTACTTACATATTATGATATGTATTTTTCCCAAATAATGTTTACTAATGTTAATACACATTGATGTTTGTATTCAATGCTTACATGTTAATATGTTGATACATATTTTTTAAACAAATATACTATTCGTTAGTATGAGAAGTATGTCGGACAAGTGAATGATTGGCCCTCTCACACGGGCAATCGCCTCCATTACTTTGTGTTAATAGGAGATGAGACAAATTTTTAAGCTAATTATCTGAGTGATAATTTAGAGAGCTCAAGCTTCAAAATTATGTAATGTCGTTATGAGGTCACTTTCATTATGATATGACCTGAGGTGAATGAATTCGTTTCACCTTACTTGTCTTAATGTCAGATATGAGTTAGACATTGTGTTTTGTCTGAACTATAATCTGTACGGTATTTTATGAGACATACGCTCCATGGGAAAAGAGAGAATACCGTAGCACATGTTTTCATACCATGTGTACATTTGCGACTATTGAGGGTAATACAAGTAAAGATCTCAGTCTTAATATTGTGTGAGACCCTTGAGATTATTTCAATCTCACTTTGTACCCTTTAGACTCTTATCTGCTTCTTAAAACTTAGATTTGATGATTGCTATCTTGGAGTGTTACTGAAGGATCATGAGAGATTCGATCCGAAAGGGCATCTCTGGAAAAGCGAATTGAATCAAGGTTGAGAGATTCGAGAAAGGAGAAAGATCATTATATAAGTAATATCACATTAGCTTGTATTCACGGGTCGACCAATTATGTTGTTCTAAGTGATCAAACATGATTGTGAATACAAAATAAATATTATATCTGAAAAGAGATCAAGAGAGATTTAATGTGATAAATGATCGAGGATACTGCATACATAATCTACTATGGTTCTATCCATTTTTCGAGCAGCTATATATTCCTAACAGATGTATAGCAAGTGAGCTCTCGAAGTATGCTGGTCGCACGGCACAATTGCAAAGTATGAATTATTCTTGTAGAGATAATAAAAATTGTTGATCTCATCATGTGTGAGTGGGAGATGTTGGAAATTAATTGTTGATTATTTGTTATTAATCAAAAAAATTATTGTTCATTATTTGGTATTGTTAAATAACAACAATTAGTATGATTTCATGTTGGAAATTATTAAGTAACAACAAGAGATGTTGTTGAGTACAAAACAAGAGTTGTTAAGTAACAACAATTAGTGAAATGTTAAGTGGGGAACATATGGTACACTCATGATGTTAACATTTGTGTAGGGGTTAGAAAAGGTCATTATGCATCCTAATAATTTGATTAATAGTAATCAATGCATAGTGACTTGATTTCCCTCCTATAAATAAGACTATTTGCTTATTGAATTAAGCAATCAATTAAGTTTGATTAAGAGGTCTCTACAAGATTAAAAGGTATGCAATTGTGTTGTGGTTAATATAGATTTATTTCAATTAGCATGTCAATAAATCTAGGACTAGTAATACATGTATGGTTAGATCCTAAGAGGACAAACATGTAAATATTATAGGGATTATGTTTCCTAACATAAACAAATTTTGACATATATTTTATATGTTAGCAAAATTATTACAAATAAGTTTTAATCCATATAAAATTAGTTTTTTAATATAAAATATCTATAACATTTTATTTGCGGTAATTTATTATGAAACTTCAATAAATGACCCAAATTAAAACACGTGACATAATTTGTTCTCTTAAAAAAAAAAAAAAACAAAAAAACAAAAAAAAGCAAACCGTAAATGACACTATCCGAAAAAATCTAAGAAAAAAAGGTCATGTTAAAAATAATATACATGCTTTGTAGCGAAAATTATATTATGTGCCGGTGTAATGTTATCTCTCTCACAGCAGGCGGATCCCACAAACTGTGCGAGGCCCGCCAGCTATTAGAGAGATGGTATATACACCCGACACATGATATACCACCTCGCTTTGTAGGACATGGATTAAAAAATTCGTGTCAAATATTTTTAATAAAAAAAAAGAAGATAATTTATTTAAAGAGTAATTGCTATTTAATCCCTATGATTCACGCTAATTATTAAAATTTGAAATTATATGAGAGGAAAAAAATATTATGTTTAAAAAGTTTTGGAACTCAGGAATAATTAAGTAATTATACCAAATTCTAGGGAGGTAAAGAAGAATTTACCCCATTTATTTAAAATAAGAGAGTAGGGGTTGATAAGCTGTGATGCACGTGTCTCACCTACTCTTACTTGACACGTGCGAAATCCTTTTCTTGCAAAGTTGATTGACCTGACCAACAATAAAAAGATCACCTCCCTTCCAATGCTTTCTTTCCTTAATTATCTTCAAAAATCCATTTTCTAATTATTAAAATAATCATTAATTAATTTCCTAAAAATGAATTATTCACACTCCCCATAAACATATCAATCAATTAATTAAATTAATCCAGAAAAAAAGTTTCTTATCTGAAATTAGTATGCGAATTTATTTCTAAATAGACAACATATCTTCAACGATGTCGTTTTTAATTTTTAAATTTTTAAATTTAACTTATTGTATAATCAATTTACGAATTACGGAACAAAGTAAGAATGTTGAATTAATATTATAAAATAATAACATTACATAGTCTGCTTCACTGTCTCTTCATCTTCCTTCACACAAATTCCATTTCTCTCAAATTAATCATTCTTTCTCTGTGCCTTTCTCTTTCATTTTGATTAAAATCAGCGATTTTTTTTAAAAAAATTCGAAATTCGAAATAAGGAATCTTCTTCTTTCTGTTTGTTTCCCGAGAAACGGAAGGAAAATTGAAGAGATTCTTCAGTTTCTCAATTTTTTAATCTCTCAAATTTGAGGAACTCATATCTACACTTTACGGAAACGAGGATTTAGTGTTGTTTTTAATATTTTTATTTTTCTTTGATATTTTCTCCCTTTTTCTCGGTAACCAAACGAGGATCTTTTTAGGAGTTATGTTGCCGACTAATTTGCAGCTCGGACGAGTGCGCGGCGAGGATCGATTTTACATTCCGGTGAAGGCAAGAAAGAATCAAAACCAAAAGCAGCTGCAAAAACAAGCTGCGGCGAAGAGTGATGAGAAAGAAAGTGTATCGCCGAAGAGTGAGTGAAGCTTGAGAAAGGCTTCTGAGCAATCTGTAGTCTCTGTTAGTAATCTTGATAGGTTCTTGAAATCCACCACACCTTCAGTTCCTGCTCAGTATCTCTCTAAGGTCTTTTTTATTTTTATGATACTTTTTGGTTGCATTTTTTGTGTTTTAATTGTTGTTAAAATGTGGCAGAGTAGAACAGTAGCTTTTTGCTTAGTTGAATTTTATTTATGCTTTTAGTAATTTATCAACTCAGCTCCTTGAAGGATAATGCAAAATTTACTCTTTATTGTATCCTGTTTTCTTTGTAATTGGATCTAGGATTTTATGTATTGTGGTTGATTAAGCTTGGTATGCGTTGTTTAATTGTGATCGCCACCATGTATGTGTGTATCCATATACAAATAAAAAGATAAATGCATGGTTGCTAATTTTCTATATTTCAATTTGTGGGTTTTAATAGAATTATGTTTTTCTGTGTGTATAGACAACAATGAGAGGTTGGAGCACTTGTGACATAGAGTTTCAGCCTTACTTCACATTGGGAGATCTGTGGGAGTCTTTTAAGGAGTGGAGTGTGTACGGGGGAGGAGTGCCGTTGGTACTTGATGGAAATGATTGTGTTGTTCAATATTATGTACCATACTTGTCGGGGATCCAATTATATGGTGAATCTACAGAGTCTACTGCTAAGTCAAGGTATAAGTCTTTTCTATAGGTATGTAAATTTATGTTAAATTGTTTAGTCTTAGGAAGGCAATGCAGATTTTATCCATAAGCATGTGTTTGGTTTAAGTATCAATTGTTACTTTTTGTTTGAACTTCCTTTTTGACACTTCCTATGATTATAATATGTTTGTTCGCCTTTCTTCACACCATTGGTTCTTGAAGCTCAGTTGCAATATGATATTACTAAGTTTTTGGACTTTTCCATGTCATGAGCAACATAATAACATTCCTTGACATTTTTTTCCTTTCCAGCTTGTTCCTTTATTGTTACTCAATTTCTGGCCTGCTTTTGTGTTTATGCCCCATCTTCCTCTTCTCTTTTTCCTCAAACTGATCCAACACAGAGAAACATAGTTTCTTTGCACCTTGCATGACTCAGATAAATAACAATAATTATAGTTTTTGAAACCCACGTGGTAACACTATGGTAACAAAGTTGATAATGTGATGGTTTGTTCATGACAGTGTTTTAAATGTTTGAAGCTATTTCTTGGTTTAGCTATTGATATTCTGCAAGATGGTAACCAGTTTAGGGGGTTGTCCAGCTGGCAAGCTGTTGCCACTGGTGTTTGATGAGATTTGAACAAGGGTGGGAGGCAATTAGAATCTTAAAAAACTTTTGTTGTGTTACACATGTCTTGAGTACTCCTGTTGAGAATTTAAAGAGTTATCATATGAAGATGGGCTACAATGAAATCGTGGGTTGGTAGTAGAATATTTCCATAGTCTTCTTTCTATGTTCATAAAGAATTGTCTAAATAATTGTTGTAGGGTTTGGAACTTCGATGTGGTGGAAGGATCTATTCAATGGTGAAAACTTCAGATTCATGATTTTGTTATTGTGAATAGCAACAGTATGTGTCACCTGGACTCATTTGAAGAGCAATGCTACACTAACATGCCTAATCTTAGATACAAATTGATGGTGGATTAGGAACTGCGTTGTCATTTATTCCTTAAGTTAATCCAATCAATCCTGTAACTGTCTTGAATAGAAGCCGCCCCAACTTGTATCTAAGGCTTGGAATGTAAATTATGCTAGTATTGCATTACTCATACTTCCAATAGTAAACTTGAGCTTGAGTTGTAAAAGGGGAAATAAGAAAAAACCAGTAGAAGGACACATTGTTTTAAAAAATGGTCAGAGGCGGGCGCCTCCACGCCACCTCATGGCGAAGGCGCGTTGAGGTGTCCGCCTTTGGTGGGCTTTTGGGTTTTCCCGCACCGCAGCGAGTTAGGCGCTGCCTCACGCTGACGCAATGAGAAGACTGCGTTAAAAGTAGTTATTTTTTTTATTTTACCTCCAAAACGTTGACGTTTTGGAGATAATTTGAAACCCCAGAAACGTCGTCGTTTGGGGGTGAATATAAACGCAAAAAAAAAGTAGATCTGCCTCTCTCGCATCTCTCTGCCCCCTTCGCCCTCTACCGCTCTCTATGTCTCTCTGCCCTCTCTCCCCTTCTCGCATCCCTGCCCATCTCTACCTCTCTCGCACTCTCTGTCTCTCTACCTCTCTCGCATCTCTCTCTGTCTCTCTCTGCCTCGCTGCCTCTATCATTGCCTCTCTCGCACGAAGGTAAGCTCTCTCTCTCAGCAAGCATGTGTATGAAATTAGGTCAATGTTGTGTATTGAAATTAGGTCAATGTGGTGTATTAAAATTAGGCCATTTGTGTTTTTTTTTTGTTTTTTAATTTGACCCAAGTTTCATGCTGCTGGACACAAACGATAGCATATTTAGGGATTAGTTATCCGTTGTATTTTGAACACACTATGAATGATGGATAAATAAATGTGTTTTGGACTTGTTGATGCTTTTATTATGCTGATTTTATGATTTTAATTTTTGTTTTGATGTTCGGATTGAGGCGCCTGCCTCGTCGCCTCGAGGCTGTCCACCTCGCTCCTCAACGGCCAACCGCCTCGAGGCGTTATCCGTATTTTTAAACATTGGAAGGACAAGAATGCGTACATTACCACCCATAACTATCCACTATCTAAAATAAAACCATTTAACCCTGACTTAATAAAGTTTTTACATAAAAACTACCAACTCATTGTCCAGCTACCTAAATATTACATGTATCTTGGTCTACTAGAGAGTGTGGCTATAGTTATTTTGAGCAGATATTTTCTTGTTAATTAGAAACTATCGCATAGGGGTCACTGAAAACATATGTCAAATCTCGTTTATGTGGTAGATTTTATTAGTTTTGCAATTAAGCTACGGCTATTATTTTTATGATGTTGAATTGTTATTTCTAAAATTTATCAAACTTCTTATTATTCATGCTTTATTGTGAAGCACTCATAACCATTTAAATAAGGATATCCTGATGCCCAAAAGGTTGATCATGTATCTTCAGCTATGAAATTTTCTTTAAAACCATGTTAAATAATCAAGTAGTGCTTGGCACTTGATAATATAGGCTGTCAACTTATGGCGTGTGTAGTTTATTAGCTTATGGCCAAATTTGAATCTATCACATTGCTAGGCAAGCTGCAGAGGGCAGCGATTGTGACTACTACAGGGACTCAAGTAGTGATGGAAGCAGTGACTATGAAGTTGAAAAAGGCATTAAATTTTCAGGGGTGCTGCAGGGTCGCTATCATCTAACAAATGACGTTTCTTCTAGAATAGGCAGCTTGTCAATAAGTGATGAAAATAGTATGATGCAGGAAGGCTTTTCTAGCGATGATAGTGAAACAGGGAGTTCCAGAGGCCGCCTGTTGTTTGAATATCTTGAGCAGGATACTCCTTATGGTCGTGAACCATTAGCTGACAAGGCTAGTTATTTTTCCATTTCAGTATTATTTGACTAATTTGGTTTTACCTTTATATTAGTTTTCTTAGTTTGTACTTCGTACTTTTGCAACAGATATCAGATCTTTCATGCCGGTACCCTGGACTGAAAACATTAAGAAGTTGTGATTTGCTGCCTATTAGTTGGATATCTGTGGCATGGTAGGATTATTGCGGTGGATACAATTATTTGCTTTGTTTGATACATGGATTTATTTCCCTGGTGGAACTTTTGTAGGTATCCTATTTACAGAATACCTACAGGGCCAACTTTAAAAGATTTGGATGCTTGCTTTTTGACGTACCATTCCCTTTCCACGCCTGTGAAAGGTAATCTTGATGTTCAGAAATATTTGTGTGGTTGATAGAGACATTATTTTATTTTAGTATTCCAGAAAGCTTGACTTTTAGGCCCAGTTTGTTTGCCACAAATGTGATGTTGCCTTGATGCATGGTGAAAATGGCACTCATGCCACAAAAACCAAATAAAGAGAAAAATGAAAAAGAAAGTATAATGACTCAACTGGAAGTCTTGGCCTTTGTTTCAGAAAATTGAGGCCAAATCTCAGCTCAGTAGCTCACGTAAATTGGTATCACTGACTATAATATTTCTTGAATATGAAATAAAAGCAAACTCTATCTTAGTACTGGTTTAAGTTCCTTGGTCAAGATCATTGCTCATATGGTATAATGATTGGATAAACTTGTATCAAAACTCAGTTCAGATTTCAGACAATATTGAGTATTGGTAGTTTATATCATATGGTACCAAATTACACCCCACTTATTGTGCATACATAGTGCAAGATATATTGGTCTCATTTTATGTGTCAAACTACAATACGGGAGATATGCTTATTATAATGAAGATTAAGATTTTTGCATAATTTAACTAGTAACTCACTTTTTTCATAAATGGTTTTATTTGAACTTACAATGATTGATGTCTAGATGGGTGAAGAAACTCCCTTTTGTGTTTTTAAGCTTGCCTTTTGGGGAATTGACTGTGTTCTGTCCTTGACATGCAAGTTAGATTCTCATAATGGAGTAAATTAGGTAATGGAAAGTTCAACG
>SKCR01039507.1:0-16108 GCA_019454045.1 Zanthoxylum bungeanum
TGATGTGTTTTGGGTATGTTTTGTAGGTAAAAAATAAATCACAACTTAACGAATTTAACTAGAGATGAGAACGTCAAGACACAAAGCAAATCGGAATTTAATTCGAAGTCAAAATGCGCGTCTCGATACCAGCTTGGCGTCGAGATGCGCAACCAAAAATCAAACAGAATACAATTTCACATTTTGTTGCTGACAAATTGTCGCGTCGCGACGCCCATGCATGAGGGTCGCAACGCGCGCCAAGTTGAGGGAAAAAATTCGTGACTCGTTTCACGGGCCACGTACCTGATTTTTAAGTAGGAAACATCCCTTGAACCTCCTATATAAGCATCAGCTCATCCCAAAACCTAGAAATAAGTCTCATAACATATTTTGGAGTCTCCATAACATAGAAGAACGCCTAGAGCAAGACAAGAACAAGCGCATCAACCCAGAGTTGGAGTTTGAAGCTGAGTGCTACAAACAAAAGTTTCTTGTTTCCCTTTAATCTCTAGCTTTATTTTTTTAAGAGTTCTTATCTTGTATTTATGGTTAGCGTGTGTTTATTGAATATTATGAGTAGCTAATTCATTAAATTTAAGGTTATAATGAATCACAAACATGCTTAATTAATTATTTGCATATTTTTATTCTTTGGGATTGTTATTGATTATTTATTATTCTTTGTGCCTTGACACATATTTTATTGTAGATAGTTTAGTGTTTTAGGTTAGTAATTTGCAACAACCCAATTGAATGAACATGTGTTGTTTGTTCTTCATTTGCTCTTCACTTAAATTATTAAATCAATTATTCTTCTCAATAATTTAGTTTAAGTTAAATAGGTTAGTATTGATATTAATAAGATAAATATTAAGTCTGTGTGAGTACGATATCCGACATTTTATCACTATATTATTTAAACGACATTTTACATGCTAAATTTATAAAATCGCGATTCGAAAGGGAGAAGAAAAGTTTTAAATCATTTGAATGGAGCATGAAGAGTTGATTTTTTTTTTTAGTCAATTACAAATTTGTAATAAAAATATATTTAATTAATAAATGATTGGCCTATTTAGTATGAATGGAAATTTTTTTTTTTAAAAAAAAACTCCGGAAACTGGAGCACTGACTTGACTGAGAAGATGGTCCTGCACGGCTGCACCAGTTGTTCCTCTGATGTAACAGAAAACAAACCAATAAAGTCTAAAGGAAAGTGATATTTTTATAAAAGAGTGATAAAAGATGACAAAATTAATCAAAAGTATTCATATTTTGTGATAAGATAATCTTAAGTTTTAAATTACAGAAATTTTGTAATTAAATTTTGTCAAATTTTTATCTAATTTTTATGCAAATATCAATACTAAGTCTAAAATGACTAACAATATTGTTTTTGTTTGGTTTAAAATATCTGAACTATATATATATATATATATATATATATATATATATATATATATATATATATATATATATATATATATATATATATATTAATGTCATAATTAATAAATTTTAATTTGTAATATAGTGTTATTGTTACAAATTCATACTTACTTAATAGGGGACAAATGAATCACAATATTTCATCACACTCTATAGTCTTGACCGGCGCCTACACAGAATGCTACTATATTGACGTCACCCTTTAGGCTGTAAGATTATAATTGGGAGACATAATATTGATTTTGATATCATTTATTACAAATCCATATATAGAACTCAATCTTGAAAAATAGGTTTTCAAAAGGAGGATATCCAATGATTAATAAATCATGGACTAATCTCATACATAATCACAAATAAATCATAATAATTATAAAAGTAATTTTGTTACTAAGGTTATATTGGGTATTAACATCAACAATCACTTTCCTTGAGTTCACAATTATTGTTTGTGTTGCCACCACAAATTCGATAAAATATCTTACATCTTCTGTTTTATAAAGTTGAGAGAGACTTGATGGTGAGTGCCGAGGGTCCCTCAGACTTAAATGAAGAGGGATTAGTGATAGGGTATTCTGTTTTATAAAGTTGAAAAAGTTCGTTCATTTTAGCAAATACCACATGTCAACTGATCTAAAGAATCCTAATATACTTCCATAAAGCTACTCAGAACCAATTTACCATCATATTATTGACTGGTGCAGTGATGAGATATAGAGTTAGTAGGTATGCCAGTTACTGGGAAAATCAAATATTTGATGAAATGACATGGGACAGATAAAGAGGACTATAGGACCTCCTATCAGCACCAATCCCCAAGATTTATTGTCAAAATCAATCTTCAACATCTATCGTCAAAGTCTGGCAACAGAGCCTGTCATCAGAGCCTGGTAACATAACTCATCACTAGGATCTGAAGTCGGGACCTCCATCAAAGTTGGAATTCAGGGCTCACTAGTGGATAATCCATATCAGGCTTGACTCCCTCGAAGGCAATCACAAGTCATGCAAGGAATATGCCCGAAATATCAGTTCTTTGATGACATGAATCTTCTAAACAAGGAATCAGATAACCAATTAATTACTTTACTTTTTTTTTTAAGTTGGACAATCACACAGAATAAAGAAGTTCTGAGATTCTAGGGAGTGAGCTAGTTAGTGGGAAACGTGAATAGAATATTACAGCTGTCAATTTATTTTCCTTGTAACAAAGTATTATAAATAGTATGAGAATCCCTAGAACAAAGGATCGACCTTTTGATAATCAAGCAATAATAGAACATTTTTTTACCGATTTCTATATTATTATTTTTTTTGATTCTTGGTGCCATCTGTGGGAAAATTTGAGACGAAAAGCTGTGTTTACGATTTTCCGAAACTATTGAACCCAAGAAAGTTCGCTCAATTAAATAAGTAAGAATGACCCCAAGAAATAAGGAATCTAGAATCTATGTGTCCGCCGCTCACCAGGAGGAGGAAATATCTAACCATCTAATGCCCACGATAGACATCTCGGTGATAAGGAATGAGATGAAGCAGATGGAGGACCATGTGCAGGCCGTGAAAAAATAGTTCTAAGAACAAATGAAGATCATGCAACAAGAGAATCAGACACTCAAAGTCCAAGTCCAACGAGTTGGCCCTTGTAAAGACAAAGGGAATAGGAAGGAAGGAGCCGCCGACGAAAACCTTAGCGAGGTGGGGCTGCCAGATGATAATCACGACGAAAGACCTCAGGGAAGGAACCATATCAGGATTTCGATGCAGAAGGTTCCAGAAATCAGGGCTGGACGTGGAGAGAGGTGGAACATAAGGAGAATGACAAAGACCAAGATGTTAGTTCTAACAAGAAAGATATCCACTGAAGGGATAACTGTGTCGATGAAAAGTTGATGGTAATGTAACCGCTATCACTTTATTTTCCTTGTGACAAAGTATTATAAATAGTAAGAGAATCCATATAATAAGGAATTAACTTTTTAATAATCAAACAATAATAAAGAAATTCTTACCGATTTCTAAATTCTTATTTTTTATTATATTGTTTATAGAGTTTACTGCATAAATAATTGGCGCCATCTGTGGGAAAATTTGAGACGAAAAGCTTTGTTTACAGTTTTTCGCAATTACTGAACCCAAGAAAGTTCGCTCAACTAAATAAGTAAGAATGACCCCAAGAAATAAGGAGTATAGAATCTCTTTGTACGCTGCTCACCAGGCGGAGGAAGTATCCAACCATTTGATGCCCATGATAGACATCTCGGCGATAAGGAATGAGATGATGAAGCAGATGGAGGACTAGGTGCAGGCCGTGAAAAAATAGTTCTAAGAACAAATGAAGATCATGCAACAAGAGAATTGATAAGTGCAATTTATACCCACTTATTCTTGCATTCTTAACTTATTATTTTGTTAGATTCTGTGTCATTTAATGTATTTTGTAGTTTCTTTTATGTTTGATTGGTAGGAAGCATTGGAACATGGATCTTGGGGCAAGTGGACTTGTTTTGGGACTTTACGGACGCATCAGAAGCATATAGGAGAGCAAAATATGCAGATATTGTTGGGATGTATGCCCTGGAGTTGCATGTAATGTAAACGGTTTTATATGTTTTGAAATAAATTGATGCATTATTCATTTATCAAAGTGTTTGTTTAATTTTCGCATATTATAAATAATTTTCGCATATTATAAATTATAAAGAATACCCTAGATTACTTATGTGCCTTCAGACTTAGTGTATGAGTGTCATACACAAGAGGATTTAAGTCTGAAGTTAGTAATCTTAAATAGTCCATAGAGAGCAAACAAAGCGGGTACCTTATTTGTGGTTTATCTATAGCTGCGGTTCATTCCATATTTGTATGATGACCTTAATCCAGGATCGTCCATGTAGAGACATGAGAATGAGGGCACCTTGTATGATGTGATCATATAAGACTGGACCCAGATGGAAATGACTTTCTTATAATATCTGTTAAACTAAGAAAATCATTTCGATCTGCTAGATGGTCATATATGGATTGATCTTAATCCTGAGTGCACTACGAACTCCTGCATGACAGATTATGTCATTTGATTTACAAAGGTGAAGTTGGTGTAGTAGTCCCGACCAATAGCTACGTACTTTGGGGACATGGTCTGGTGTGTAGCTAGCGACGCTTTACATAGACATGAAGTTCACTCTTTCTTGTGATAAGTAGATGAATATCTTTCTTAAGGATTGATTCGATACTTGAATGGCTAGAGCGCTCAAGTCTTTCTATTACGAATAGAAAGAATAAAATTCATAATGGTTATGAATAAATTGTTCATTAGAGAATCAATGATACTTAAGGTAAAAATAATTAGAGGGTTATAACAGATATTATGACCTGGCTCCAATTACGAGATACTCGTGAAATGTTAATCTATATGCAGTGACTATATTGATGGACACCGACTTGGTTCAGCTTAATATACTATCTGCGGCAACGAGAGTGCAACTTCGGGTTTCTAGTGGAATAACTCGGAGTCAATAATTCAGAATATTTAATTAAGAGCTTAATTAATATTTCGAGATTATTGGAGCTCGGAACTGTAGGTCCATTTGGTCCCCATATTAGCTCAATATACTGTAGCGGATTTAGTATAATTGAATAGTCTAATTATATACACACATATGTATAAATATGATTAATATGATTAATAATATTTTTTCACACTTGAAACTATATATTAAAAGTTAATATATGATTTTAATAATTATATTATAATTATTGAATGCATAATATTAAACTTTATATGATATAATTTATTAAGGCCAAATTTGGAATTACCAAATCTTGGGTTTTGGAAACCCTTGATGACTTATGCTAGGTTGCAAAACTCTTGCATTAAATTTGGAAAACCCTTGGTGAGTTATGCTAGGTTGTATAACTCTTGGTTTTAATTTGGAAGTTACAAATTTTAAAGGCATTAACCTTTTGTTTTTTGTAACATCTTTTCCATTATTGTAATTAAATTAGATGTTACAAAATTAATAAAAAATTCATGCCTTGGCCGAAACTTGTATTAGGAGAGGAGGGGAAGAGTTTGTTAATTTTGAAAATTTATAACCCTAAGTATAAAAAGAAAATTGGGTTTTCTTTTTGGCTAATCTAATTTTTTAGAACCCTAGCCTCCATCTTCTTCTTTTTCATTTCTCTCTCAAGTGTTGAGAAATCAAAAACAAAAAACAAGAAGAAAATAAAAATAAAAATTACAAGTGTGATTTAATCTCTAAAATGTTTAGGGATTAATTTTGTGTGACTAGCCCACACTAGTTTCCGTTGGTTGTGAGACATAGCTCCGAAGAATTTGTGGTGTGAGACATAGCTCCGAAAAATTTGTGGTGTTGAACCAATATTTATTCTTCTCATTTTCTCCTCATTGGACTCACAACAGTAGGGTATTTTTTACTCAATGCCTAGCTCTTGTTTGGGTGTTTCGGGGCTCAGTTTCGTATTGTATTAATCCAGAATTTTTGGGAAACACATAGGGGACTTTTGGAATTGTTTTGGGGCTGTTTTTCTCTGAAAAATCAGACCTGAAAGCATCACTACAGTTCACTAAAATAATGGATTGTTTTGGTTGTGGTTTGGGCCATTTTGTGTCCAAAATAGTCCAATTTTTATACTGCTGTTCGGGGCTGTTATGGGAAAACAGTAGCAAAATTTCAGTGGTATTGCTGGTCACATTCGGCCACTCAAAGGGAAGGGCAGAAATTTTTTCAAGTCTGATCCGTGTGCTTAAGACGTTTCCGCTTCGCAAGGAAAACGTTTCCTACAATTGGTATCATAGCGAGGTTGAAAAGTGTTCTTAACCCTTCATTTTTTCATTTAAAGTTACTGTTCTTATATATTTATATGAGTTATAAATATTGATATGCATGTTTAGATGAGTAGGCACAAAATAATATTCATGTGATGAATGATTATTGTTTTTCATGTAATGAATGGACTTTGTATTAGTCGTAAATTTTTCCGGCTCTTATTTTATTGTTGATTTTGATTTCGGGATGTAAGGCCATAAGACCAATTTTTGCAATTGTTATAATTTTAATTTTCCAATGTAAAATTTCAATTATTGTAATTTGGAGCACCGAAGTCGCAAAATGAGCCAACACCACCTTGGAGCGTGATTTGAAGACCAAGTGATGCCTTGGGAATTTTTGCACTAATTAGATTAGTATAAGAAAAATAAGAGCCCGGTCAATGTAAAATAAATTTTATGTTATATGTATGTTTTAATTCGAAATGTTTGAATAACTTGTCATATAGCTTAGGGTGCCTACTCTTGCATTTCACATGTCATAACATGCTTTAGATGCATTATCATTATAGACATGAAATATGATTTTATGTGATTTAAAATATTTAAATTAGAATATGATATGCATGGAATATTAATTAATTGGATTAATTGGTTTTATGGTTTAAAATTTGAATTATAATATATTGGGCTTAATAAGTGCATAATAAATTCCATTGGTATATAGGATGGAAACCCAGATATAAATTCCATAGCCGAATTCGAATGGACGGTAATGTGGTCTGCATTCGAGATACAATTCCACGTACCATTGGATTTTATAACGCACAAGATTAATTAAATAGTTTAATTTAAATCTTGATCATTTTAGGATTCTAAAACTTTAAACCAATTAGTGTTCTAGTATTCTAAGAGTTAAAATATAATAGGTCATTAATTCCGCTCTAATTAAATTAGTTTAATTGAGTAATATTATTAGTAGAGACTAATGGAAATTAGTGATACAAATTTTAAGTTAAAATTAGTTAGGTCACTAATGATGTACTAGTGTAAATAAGAATTATTATTTAGCAGCCATAAATTATTTCCCACTAGTTACAATAAAATATTAGATATTTTATAAATAGAAACCTTAAACTCAAAATAGTGAGTGAGAGAGGGATATACGACAATATATCCCGTGATCTCCGTTGTTAGTCCGAAAATGTGAGATTCAAAGGGCACCTCGAGACGGATTTCCTTTCGTCCCCTACGGATAGTGTCCATTTTGGGTCAATATCAGGTTTGGATTCCGAGATGATAGAGATTCTAGATGTATCTAGTGAATTGACCTACCCTACGGTGGCACTTCAATAGTTAAGTTCAAGGGTCCCGAAATGACGGGTCACACTCACAAAGGAATGATTAACTATTAATCTAAATTCCTTGATCGAATTAAACAGTAGTTGGTAAATATAGGAATAAGAGTTATTCCAGTATATATTAATCAATTGAGATTATCTCGATCTATCATGCAAATACTTGACCTACCTTACGGCGGCACTTATTTGTGGGATGATAGATTTCCGTGGCATAGTAATTCTCTCAGGTTTATAATTCGTTATTCATGGTTCATGCATCATGTTTAATTTTATGCCAAATTTTTTTGATGATTTTAATATGCGATGAATGTTAAATACATTTTATTTTATTTTTCAGCCATTGCTTCTTGAATTATTTCAATACTCTCAAATGACAAATTAACGAGAGAAAACTATGTTAAGTGGAAAAGTAACATGAATGTCATCTTGGTATGTGAAGACCTAAAGTTTGTTCTGACGAAGGAGCGTCATCCCGAGCAGGCTAGAAATACTAGCCAAGTTGTGCGCAATGCCTACCAGAAATGGGTCGCGGCTAATGAGAAGGCCCGCTACTACTTACTAGCAGGGATGTATGAGGTTCTTGCTGCAAAACATGAACCTATGGCTTCAATATCTCAGATGATTGAGTCATTGCAGGGCATGTTCGAGCAGCCTTTGGAGCGTAAACCTCATGAGGCCATGGTCTCAACGATGACTGCTAGGATGAAGGATGAGACATGATGAGCGAAAAATATATCAATATTTACTACCCCTTTACTTAATATTTTTTTTAGTTTCTCGGGTTTGATGAACGTTTTGATGTGTTTTGATGTGTTTTATAGATAAATAAAGTATTGGGACTTAATGGAATCAACTCGGGGCTAAAATAATGAAAATGGCGAAAACGAAGATTTACTATACTCGTCACGAAGTGCAGTCCTAAATTCCAATTTTCCGTAAGTTTGGTATTTTGGCCATAACTTTTTCATCCGATATCCGATTAAGTTGATTGAAGTGCCAGATTAAATAAGACACAAAGATCTACAACTTTGAAGATTTAAATAATTTCGAATCTGGAATATTTCATGACCAAAATTGATGAAACATCCGTAAGTATGTTATGTATAATTATTAAAATAATTTTCAAAGCAAAAAAATAAAAAAATAAATAAAAAATAAAATTGTCAAACTTCCACTAAACATGCATGTTTGGTGGAGGATTTGGTGCCATGTTTGGTGTCATGGTCAGTTCCATGTTTGGTGTGGAGCAATTGGTGGAGAAATTGGTGAAAACCTTTAGATTTTCCTATAAATACCAAGCCATTTCATTTGTAATTCTCATGCTTTTCTTAGGTTTTTGTAATGAATTTAAGGATTGCATCTTGTTTGTTTAATTTTTGTAATTTAAATTATGTTTTTTTATTTTCATTAATAGTAGTAGTTTTTTCTTTTCTTTTATGTTTTATAGTTAGATTTCCGCTGGGGGGAGGGTGAAGTTTTTATTATTTTAGTTTAGATCAATCTCCCTTAATTATAATATGGAAATTATAATTAAATTAAAGGATTACCGCCTTAATGACTGGTTTATTTATTTGACATAATGTGACACCGCCTATATGGCCGGTCTTTAGGTGACAGATGATTACCGCCTATATGGCTGGTTTATAGACAAATAATAACACCACCTTTATGGTCGGTTGGACTTAATTGAAAATCTGACTTAATGAGGATACTGCATGTATGGTTGGTTGGTAATATCACTGATAATTTCTATATTATAATAAGAGAGATTTCTAAATTAGAATTAGTAAAGGTGGATCCCCTAACCCCCAACATTTTATTTTTATTCTAGGGAAGTGATGAATCACAATATTCACATACTTAATAATTGATTTAATTATATATTGGGTAATTCTTTATGTTGTTTATTGAATCTTAAGCTTAGTTCTTCTTGTTGCCTGATCACCAATAAGATTGATGTGGTAAACTTAAAATGAACTTGGAAAAATGATTTTAGGTTTCAGCCTTAGATTCAATAGCTCTCGATCTTCCTTAAGGATAGATAACCCTTTAATAGATTTTTTTACAGGATATGAATATATCTGTCGAGCGGGGGTAGCCATAATTGAAACTTGAACTTAATGAATTCAAGTAACTTGATTAACATATGAATATGATTAATTGGGTTATTTTGGGTATTTGCATGTAATGACTCAAAATCTCATACCTGATGGGACTAGTAATTTGGTGATAGGGAGCAAAAAAAAAAGGAAATTTCCCGAGTGGTAACGAATAAATTTGGGGTGACATAAAAGCCCTATTTTAGTTGCAATATTTATCATACTTGAGTTAAATCATAAGTATCGGGTACGAATTATGAGAGTTGGACCAACGTTTAGTAAATGTTTTATTGTATTTTAAAAAAAAAATGGTATTTGTGGCATTTGTTTACAAGGCATGGATGACATTTGTTAAGCCTTGTTAACAAATGTCATGCACATGTGTTGTTAGCATATAAAAAAAACAAAAAAAACAAAAGCCCCCCACTACACACTTCACGTTTTCTCCTTTTTTCTCTTCTTTTTTTTCTTCTCCCTAGGAAACTCTAAGGCACCATTGCAGTAAACTATTCTCCAATTTTACCTAAGTTTTAGAGTCCTAAAGCTACACGCAAGCTTGAAAGAGTATCAAGTGAGCTTTAAAGGCCCTATTGGTGTAAGAATATTTGGTTTTAAGTGATGAGTGATATTTATATCACTTTTTCCCACTCATTTGACCTAATATTCGTATAATTTCTCGAGTTTTGTGAACGTTTTGATGTATTTTGTGTTATTTTACAGATAAATAAAGATTGGAAAGCATTGGAGACAATTTGGCGGCAAAATGGACAAAATTGGACAAAAGGGCAAAATTGTCATTTCGGCGTCGCGACGCTGAAGCCTTGCGCGTCGCGACGCCCAGGTTGAGCCAGATCTGCTAACGTGCGCCGTCCGCCACGTGTCATCATCCCATTGGACCAATTCAAAACGCGTGCCACGTGTCACTCCCTTATTGGACCAAATATTTGGTGAATCACAAACTGCCACGTGTCACTTTCCTATTGGACCGAATTTCCAACCAATCGTTGAACGCCACGTGTCAAGCCGCTATTGGACCGCATCGCCAGCCAACCACAGCGTGACACGTGGCACAATTATTGCCACCGACGCCGCGTGGTCAACGTACGCGTGCACTTCAGTTACTGTTTCCAGCGTCGCGACTCTAGTGCAATTTCAGCGTCGCGTCGCTGGACCAAAATCTGCCTATAAATTGAAGGCTCATCAGTTCATTTCTCCTCATGCTTTCCTTGGAGAATTTTCTCTGATTTTATAGGAAGCATCTATTTTTGTATATAAATATTATTTTTAATTTATGTATTTTAATTTTCAGTAGTAATAGATCTATTCTTCTACTCATTTCTTTTAATGTTTAATAGTTAAATTTCACTGGGGAAGGGTGAAGCTTTTATTATTTTAGTTTATATTAATCTCCCTCAATTATAATATAAAATTTATTATTCACATTAAAAGGAATTACCGCCTTAATGGCTGGTTTTATTTATTTGGCATAAAGTGGCACCGCCTATATGGCTGGTTTTTAGGTGACAGATAATTACCGCCTATATGGCTGGTTTATGTTCAAATATTATTTCCGCCTTTATGGCTGGTTAGACTTCATTTAAATCTGACTTAATAAGGAATACCACATACATGGTTGGTTGGCTATCACTGTTAAATTCTATATTATAATAAGGGGGATATCTAAATTATAAATAGTAAAAGTGGATCCCCTAACCCCAGCATTTTTTTTATTCTAGGGAAGTGATGAAACACAATACACACACTTAATAATTGATTTTCTTTTTATGAGTAGTTCTTTAGTTTTTTTATTGAGTCTTAAGCTTAATGCGTCTTGTTAACTGGCAATTAATAAGATTGATGAGGTAAATCTAAAATGAACTAGACATAGGGATTTTAGGTTTCAGCCTTAGATTCAATAGCCCACGATCTTCCTTGAGCATAGATAACCCTTTAATAGATTTCCTTACAGGATAGGAATATACCTGTCGGGCGGGGGTAGCCATAATTGGAACTTGATCTTAATGAATCCAGGTAATGTGGTTGACATAGGAATATGGTTCAATTGGGTTATACTGGGTATTTGCATCTGACCATCGGAAGAGGCTTTTGCATATTCTCGTGTTCCAGGTTAGCAAACTGAATTAGTTCACATAAATAAGAGAATCGATTCATCCTTTTAACAGTATTGTGTGGAGTCACGACCCTAGATCTTTGAGTCTTTTCTTTTCCTTAGTATTTTCTTTGAGTCTTTTGTACTTTATTTTGTTTATTTTATTTTTATTTTAATTAAGAAATTCCTCATTCAACCAACCAAAGCAATCAATTCCCTTCTCCCTATAATTAGATACTTGTAAATAAATAGATTCTATAATTAATAACAACAGTAGGAATTAAGTCCTCGTGGGATCGATATTTTTATACTACTTGAACGATACGTGCGCTTGCGTTATACGCGTGTGAATGCACCAGTCATTAAGGTGAGAAATGTTAAACCCACTTGTGGAATTATTGAATTTTGAATGAATTGATGCTTGAAAGATGTTGGTAGCTTGTTTTTAGTCATGTATTTGTGGTTTTTGAGTTGGTAAAATAAAGGTTTGTGAAACCTCAAATAGTAAAATCCCTAGATTTGAAATTGAGTTTGGGTTTATAAATGGTTATGTGATGGTGTAATTGATGTTGCTTGTTGATTTGTGAAGTAAGATTAAGAAGTTAAATAATTTTTATGCATGGTAATATGTGTTTATTGAGCTGGAAAATCTGATAGTGGTGATCAAATTAGATAATGTTAATTGAGGGATGAAATGGGTATGTTGGGCAGTAAGTTTAAGGAAGTCACATTTTGGACAGGTTGTGAATATTTATTCATAAGTCATGTTTTTTTGTGTCGGATTGATGAAGCGTAAATTTCTAAGTAAAGTAGACATATAGGAGAGTAACATATCCAAAATTTAGAATTTTGGACTCAAGATGAGATCGGAACGAATTTTTGAAGTTGGGCGTCCTGCTGCCCCAGTGCCCAATTTTTTCTGTCAGACAGCCCCTGAACTTCGGTCTATAAGTTGAGTTTCTGAAGTAGGAATTGAGATCCATAAAAAACCACATAAACTAGATACATTATGGACCATTTCAATAAAATTTTACCTCCATATTCAACCCAGTTAATCACAATGAATTTTCAAAGTTAGACATCAAGCAGTGAATTTTCTAGCGATTAGTAAAATATAAGTTCCTATACTACCGCATTTGTAAAACTCCAAATCTAAGCCCGTAAAATTCATCGATACCATATATATCTCCAACACTCTAGTAGATTAAGTGTCCATGCATTGCATATTCTTTCATGTGATATGAAAATATTTTGAGTAATAAAGAAAGAAAACTAACATTGTTTTGGCTTTAGATCGACGTCAGGACACTCGGAAATCACCTACACCGCAAACCACATCTGAATTGACATAGCACTGTGAGTGGATACTTGTCTTTCATCTGGAGTATTTATTTCATAATTTTTAATAATAATTTTAGAATTTTTAATAATGATTTCAAATTGCAATTTTGCAAATCTTGATTTGATGAATTTATATGCGAAAATGTTGAATTCAAGTGAGTTGAAAAATTATGATTTGAACTTGGTTTCAGATTAATTGCTTTGATGATGGGAATGATTTCAAAGATATGATTTTATAATTTTGGAGGCTTGGGGGAAAAACCCACCTTAGATGTAATTTGATACATATATGGAATTGACGGACATGATATTGATAGGTATCGGTATTGATACCAGGTATAGACGTGTGCACATGGGATACAGGACTAGAGATGATAGATGCCTCTAGATCCTAGGTATTGGGCTAGGGGGACTGTAAGTACAACGCCCATAGACCCGGATATTTCAGAGACATGTTGGCGGCACTGATAGCACCATTGTTGTCTGGTTTAGTGGCTTGGGGGACTATATGTACAACGCCCCAAGACCACAGGATTTTGTACAGATTGACTGATGACATTTCTGATGATGATACTAATGTTTTCTTCATTTATTTCAAAAGTTTCGATAAGGAAAAACTTTGGTTTATGATTTAAGAATTTTGAAAGATATTGTTTTGAATACAGGTATATCTAATACTGTTTTATTTTCTTGTTTTATAGCTCCACTCACTGAGTTCTTTAGGACTCACCCCCCACTCTCCAGATTTTGCAGGACTTTTCTTCTGATGAGCCAAGACTGCTTTTTGGGAGGCATGGATCTGGGACAGAATGCAACACTGCAATCACTAGTACTATGGGTTCATCATGTTGTATCTACATTCATATAGAATGTAGCTTCTTTTGGAATTCTGTGATGTTTAGTTTATATTTATATGTGTGGTTGTACCGCGTCTGGATTGTGTACGTGTTATGTTTCATGTTTCATGTAGTTAATCTATTTTGATGATAGTGTGTGTAGGACACAGAACTTGACGACGCTGTTCTAGGCTCGCGGCCCAGTTGGGAGTACGAAATAGTCCGCAGAGGAACTAAACCGGAGATATAACATGGAGTTGCCACCCGGTGTGAACATTCTCTAAGGCAAAAGCAATAGTGTTTAAAAATCTTCTTAATCTTATACACGCATTCTTAAAAGCTCACACACACTACACCTTTATACACATTAGTAGTGAGCTTTTATCATTTGGGTAACCAACTCACACAATCTTCTTTATCATTGTGAGTGCCTAAGTGTGTTTTACAACTTTCTTATACAAAACACTTGTAGTTGTGAAATCCCATTTGTTGGGTAGTTGTAAAGGTTTGTGAGTAAGCCTACAAACAAAACTCAAAGTTGTAAAAGGTTCGGAGTGTACCTTTGCGGAAAACTCTTGGTTGCGAGTGAACCATGAAAACTCGATTCTAGTGGAAATCTTCAAGAGAGGCTTGGGGGAGTGGACATAGGCATTGTTGGCTGAACCACTATAAATCTCGGTGTCCTTTTCTCTATTCCTTAACTCTTTACATATTGCAAGTTTTATTTATTATATGTTTATATATTAGAAACTTGCATATAGATTGTTTATCACAATAGAGAAAATTGACCTTAAGCATTAATTGGTAAAAGAGCTTAAAATCAACAAAGATTTTCATTTCCGCATTATTTGGCCGTAACCCAATTCACCCCCCTCTTGGGTATAAAGTTTGGTTTATCGCTATTTCTTGTAGGGAATTTCACTTGGTATCAGAGCGAGGTTTTCTCTACAAGACTTAACTGTCCAAGAATAGATCATGGCATCTACAAGCAACTCGTCAAATCTTGCCGAAGGATTTTCAACGACTAGACCTCCATTTTACACCGGAACGGACTACAACTATTGGAAGATGAGAATGTTGAATTATCTCATTGTCATTGATCCACAATCTTATTTGGTTATCACACGAGGTGCAAAAGAACCAATGAAAAATGATAGCAATGCAGTTGAGATTCCGAAGCCAAGTTTAGAATGGGATGATGAGGATTTAAAGCAAGCTTCAGAAAATTCTAAGACACTCAACTAACTTCTATGTGCCATTGATCGGGATCAAATAAAAAAACTTCCGGAGTGTGGAAAAGCATATGATTTTTGGAAGTCTTTGGAAATGATCAACGAGGGCAGAAGCCAAGTAAAGGAATCGAAGATCAACCGGTACATGTGCGAATTGGACAACTTCAAAATGAAATCCGGGGAAGAAATTGATCATATGATTTCAAGGTTTACGGTCATCATCATTCATTTGGGCGCATTGGGAAAAGTCATTGGGCCACCCGATCAAGTGAAGAAAATCCTGAGATCACTCCTTAAAGAATATAGAAGCTATACCGCCTCCATTAAAGAAGCAAACGACATGAATACCTTGAAGATGGATGACTTAATCGGTAAACTGCTTGAATATGAATTGGCGATCAAGATGGATAAAAAGGAGGAAGATGAGAAAGGACAAAGAAGTCATTGGCATTAAAAGTAAGAAAAAGAGACGACTCAAGCTCAAGCTCAAGTGATAGTGATGATGAGTTGACTCAAATAAACAAGAACTTCAAGAAGCTCCTCAAATCTGTAAAGCAAAAGGGAAAATCAAAATCGGATGATAAGAAAGAAGAAAATTGACCACAGAAGAACAAGAAAATTATTTGTTATGAATGAAACAAACCGGGTCATATAACTATCGATTGCCCATTAAAGAGGATGAAATGAAAATCTAAGAAAAATGCATTGAAAGCAACTTCATCTTGGAGCGATAGCAACTCCAACTCATCTGAGGAGGAAGAAGCCCAATAAAGAACAAATCTAGCATTCATGGCTATCAAGGGTGAGAATTTCTCATTTGAAAGTGAAGAAGAAGAGGTACACAATTCTCAAGACTACGATGATTTACTTAATGCTTTTAATAGCTTAAAATAATTGTGTGATGTG
>SKCR01039508.1:0-16038 GCA_019454045.1 Zanthoxylum bungeanum
TTATTTAATGGATTTTAAAAAGGTGATGTGTGTGGTTGGGAATTAAAACCCAAATGTGTTGAAATGAATTTCAAATGAAATTCAAATGCATTTGATGCATAAAGAAACACAAAAACCGTATACCTTTTTTCACTTCACTTTCCCTCCTCTCTCTCCTCTTCTTCTCCTCTTCTCTCTCACGCCATTTTCTGGTTCTTGTGAGGCAGTGAACTGCCAAATTTAAGAAGCAAAAATGGAGGGAAGCAAGTGCGTTTTGTGGCAAAACAAGAGTGCTAGCACACTCCGGGATCAATCCGAAGGTGATAAGGGAAGTATACCCATGAGCAAGGAACGTTTTCAGAAAGCTTGGATCTTGTTTTGATGATGAAAACTGAATCTGCAGAGGCCATGACAGTGAACTGCCGTGAGCAGTGGCAGTGGGCAGTGAGTTCATTTTTGTTGCCAAATCGTCTCTCAACCGCTCGATGTAAGTATTCCGCACTTAAATCGTTGTATTCGCTTATGATTCATGCTTGAGTTTTGATCTTGGGACCTATAGAAACTCCTTCACTTCGTACGGGGCAGACATTTATCCAGCCCCAGGCCTAGCACGTGACTATCCGATACTGGGCCGATATGCACAATACAATGGTATACTACGCTTGATACAGATCTTAATATTCTTATAAGAATATGTCCGGAGAATTGGGAAGACTTGGTGCTTTGCTAGGAGTCGACCTTGTCTCGTAATCGGTAGAACGTAGTACTTGGTACGTACGTGATTCGGATACTCCGACGACCGTATTTACTGCCAACATATCCGGGGATCTCATGGGTCGCTTCCCAAAGATTCACCGATGACGTATGACTCGCACTTATATTAATCTGGGATTAATATGATGAGAGAGAGAATTAATCTGGGATTAATTTCGGAGACACTTTATCGAGGATAAAATATCAATTGAAGAGAGAGAAACATTGATTTGGAATTAATCGAGGAATTAATATATTTGATATATTAAACGAAATTAGATTTCGACGCGGAATTCAAATTAGATTTTAATTCGGGCGAGCGAATTAATTTAGAATTAATTCGTTAGCGATCTGAATAATAATTCCGCTAAGCGTAATTATTTAATTCTCGTCGCGACGGAAATTCGTTAATTCGGAATTAGCGAATTTGGGCCCGAAAGTGTTTGCGGACACATTCGTATTTTGAAACGGGTGGAATCCGCAAATCACATCGCGATATCTCATTACTTGACACGAATAGATGATGGATGTATCTAGTCACCTTTATGGGAGATACATTGTCTCTATTCTCAATGTGAGATAATGATGGCATATGATGAATTTTCCTTTTGAGGGAAAACCTTTCACGGTTTTTTAAGGGTTTTTTAATTAAAAATTCATTTTGGTATTTGATATCTTATCATTGCTTTTCATTTGGTCTCTCACTTTTTTAGAAACAAAAAGGTGAACAAGAAAATTAAAAAGAAAAACTCTCTCATCTTATTCTCCTCTCTTCTCTCACGCCATTTCTGTTCTGGTTTTTTCTTGGACTGCCGTGAACAAAATGGAGGGAAGCAGTGCGTTTTGTGGCAAAACAAGAGTGCTAGCACACTCCGGGATCATGCCAAGGTGATAAGGGAAGTATACCCATGAGCAAGGAACGTTTTGATGAACCTTGAAGCTCGTTTTTCTTGATCAAAATGGCGCAAAACAGAAGCACAAACTGCTGCAGTTCACGCACATGAGCAGTGGGCAGTGAGCAGAATTTCAGTTCGTTTTGTTGCCCAAATCGTCTCTCAACCGCTCGATGTAAGTATTCCGCACTTCCGTCGTTGTATTCGCTTATGATTCATGCTTGAGTTTTGATCTTGGGACCTATAGCAACTCCAATAAAATATCCCTAGTCGTAGTATTATCGAGATTGGACATCGATAATGCGGAATAGACTTGTACTGCACTTGTGCGTGTTGTGAGGGCACAACGGCATAGTTCTCATATATTTAAGTATAGGATACTTATGCAAGTGCGGTAGGAGGTTGTGTTTTATCGATGGTACCGAAAACAGCTTCGCTCTGGATAGACCCCGCGGAATCCCATTGGTAGTATGTCTGCGTGTCTATGGGAGTCCGCTTCAGGGTAGGTGCATATGGTCTTAACCTGAGACTTGCATCGCTAATACTTGCGACAATCGGTAGACTTTAGTTTTGGTCGTCCAGGGCTTTAACATGTTCTGTGTACACCTATTCTAGGTTTATCGAGAATTGTAGTGTATTGGGTGTGATGTCAAGAGGGAAGTATCACTTCAGACATATGGAGATGATGATCGCGCAGGATACAGAACTAGTACTCTATAATGGTTGCAACCATCGGGATAATATGACAAGGTCATGATTATCCGATTCAAAGAGACTAGTTGCTTGATGTCCGATATATGTTTCGTACGGGGCAGACACATCTCCAGCCCCAGGCCTTACATGTGATCATCCGATACTGGATCGATATATATATACACTATACTGCGGTATACTACGCCTGTTATAGATCTTATATTCCAGTAAGAATATTTCTGGAGAATTGGGTAGGCATGGCGTTTTGAAAGAGGCTAACCTTGTCTTGTAAATCGGTAAAAACGTAGTACTTGGTACGTACGTGTTCGGATAGTCCGACGACCGTATTTACTGCCAACATATCCAGAGATCTCTTGGGTCGCTTCCCGAAGATTCACCGATGACGTATGATTCGAACTTAATTAATCTGGGATTAATTGCGGAGAGACTTTATCTTGGATAAATTACTATTTGAAGAGAGAGAAAGATTAATTTGGAATTAATCATTAAAATAATATATTCGATATATTAAACGAAATTCGATTTCGACGAAGAATTAAAATTAGATTTTAATTCGGGCAAACGATTTAATTTGGAATTAATTCGTTAGCGACGTGAATAGTAATTTTGCTAGGCACAATTATATAATTAAATTTGATTTAATTAACGTCGCGATGGAAGTTCGCTAATTCGGAATTATCGAACCCGAGCCCGAGAGTGTTTGCGGGCCCAATCGCATTTAGAATCGAGTGGGGTCCACATGTCACATCAACCATCACATCAATTGTCATTGTTTTAATTTATGATGATGGGTTTTGGTGGAAGAGTGAATTACACTCCAAGTTTGAGTGAATTACACTCCAAGTTAAAGTGATAGACCTTTGACCTTATCATATACCAATTTTGGTATTTGATTTATTATATTTTATTTTTGAAATAAATATAAAAAGGTTTTTGGTAAATCATTATAAACCACTTCATCTTCCCTCTCCTCTCAAGTGACCGAAACTGTGAAGGTTTCACAACTCTCCATTTTCGGTTTTTGTTGCAAAAACTTGAAGAAAGTGTTTTTGTTTGGAACTATAAATCACATACAAGGCTAGCACCTTCAAGGGATCATACAAAGGTGTTATGGGAAACTAATTCTTGAGCTTGGAAGGATCAAAGAAAGCTTGGAGCTTCCTCACTCACCTTGGCCGAAACCCTCACTGCACAAAGGAGAAGTTTTATTTCATCAACACATCCGCATTCCAATCTTTGTGAGTATGATTCCGCCATACTTCAATATTGTTCATTCATTTATATATATTTGTTTGCTCTTTTGATCTTGGGACATGGATTAGAATTACCAACATGCTCCAAATTAGTCCAACACCTTAAATATTCTTTAAGGTAAGCTTTGAGTAAATGATTATCTAGATATCTTCACAGCTTTTCCTTTTTTGCTCTAAAAGTTAGTGAGTGAAGGAAGACATCAAATCATTATCTAACTCTAGTAATACCTTTGGTTAAATTAACTTTAGTTTGGAAAGTTTTATTAACGCCTTGGTCCCACCCCACTTGTCTCTTTTATAATGTCTTTTATTATAAACAAGTGATTTATATTTATTAGCCTTAAAAGTAATAAATCTTTAAGTTCATCACGGAATAATTACTTAGCTAAGGGATAAGCAATACACTCTCTCTTTCCCTAGAAAGTCTCTAGATATTTGCACCCTAAAATAATCATGCCAATTCTAATCATACACAGAATCATCAAGCATATGAGTTTTAATATGTTGGAAATATTTTAGGCATTAAATAACTTTGATTAATATTTAATTATGATATTGCATTTTATTTTATTCAAATAAATTTACTATTATAATTTTTTACAGATGCGTGGACTTTAAATGCAATTTTGCAATTGAAATCTTAACCAAATCAAGCAAACCTTATGCCTAAATTTACGTTCAGGGTGTTAGCTTTCCAACAAGCTTTTACACACCCAATTTCGAGTTCAAATGAGAGAGAACTAAACAAAACAAAACAAAACCGGCGCGCTGATACCACTGTTGGGAAGCGGCCGCGAGTGCGCATCACAAAATTAAAAATTATGATGCCGCTATCCCTTTTCCCAAGACCTATTTGTTTTAATTATTCTACAAGCCTAGGCATGTTACTATATATTCTAAGCATAAAAACTCATAAAAAAATCAAAGAACATAAACCTAAACATGCTAACTATCATAAGAACTCAAATTAAAATAAAGAAAGAAAAATACTTACTTGAACCGAAGACTCCTCCAGTCCTCCCTCCAATCTACAAGCTTTTCTCGAACTCAGCAAGCTCTTCCACGTTCCAAAGAGCCACCCAAGTGTGTCGCCTCCAAAGGTGCCCACACGAAAGCCAAAACTCAACGGTAAGACTACGCTTTGAGTGCACGGGTATTTGGTGCTCACTTATATAAACCCAATATATGAAAGGTTTTGGTGTAAAATTTGTAAAGAATTATTTGGGTTTACATAGGCGCTCCAAAGACAACAAAATTAATTAAGAATCTGATGTGGGATAAATGCTAATTTATTCTTAGCCATTGGATCTTAATATAGTGGTTTAATGAGATTATAAAACCCTAATAAGAGTTTGGGTCGAATTAGAATTCAAATAAAATAAAAAAAATAATAAAGTAAATTTACTATTCACAAATTTTTTTGCTTATTCATTTTTCCAATTCCCAAAGTGCCCATATCGTCATTCACCAAGCCACTTTGGAACCTCATAAATGATATGTTCAATAATTAAACATATTGAACCATTTATGAACAATTCCTACAACAATCATATATGCTGTTATATATGTACTATGCAATGTTAACCATTGATTTCGACTTTGTTGTGTGTCACCTTTTGGGTTCCCCTAAAGTTGGACATGAAATGAATAATGATAATTTAATCGAACATAAATTATCTTCCGATCAGATGGTCGTTCGATTTCAATGACCAAGTTTGACATCTAGCAACATGCCAAGGCCCCCAAATGAGAAGGAAAGATATATACCCATTTTGTATGTGATTTACATATGATACGGTCCATCGCCTCATTGTATCCCCACCGTTTGACCTAGGGTATGGAAAGTGTCTACCCATACAGTCAAATGTATGATGTTGATAGTGTCATGAATCGTGCTAACCCAAGAATCTCACATGATTCTTCCGCTGCGGCCACAGTCTCAAGCACTGATCACACATATCAACCTGTGAACTGGAATACTACTCTTATAAGAAAATATTATCTGAGAGAGTGGCGATTCTATGTTGTATCTTTACAAACTTCGTATGTTTCAACAAATGACCCAATCATACCCTTATGATTGGATCCTTTGAACCAGGGAAGGAGAATTTTAAACTCATTTGATCCACATATAAGATTGTAAAGACCTCAAGTCTAAGGACTAGTCATACAATTGATACAAGAAAGTTTTCACAGACACATGGGATAAACACTCCATATGAAAACTTTCGGCGGTCAGTTCAATGGACACAAACAACTCTTGCATCCATGTGATACACCAAGCAGATGGATTTCTGCTAGCAGCCTATGAGATCGGCTACCCCACTTAAGGGTGGATCATATCATCACGCTAGTGTCTCCGCTTTGTGAACGTCGAGATTATTCAAAAAACTATGACTAGGAACGTTTAAGAGTAATGATTCTCATAAGGCGTGGAAGCCAACATCTTATTACTCCAAGGGCTTTATTGAAGTGTTTGATGATTCATATAATTTATATAAGACACGTATAAAAAAGATTGCCATTTTATTAATTAATGAAAATATTACAAATACATGTACATATAGCCCATCCATAAGTTTGGTATAGGGCATATCCCTAACAAAGTCACGCGTCACGACATTGTCCCATGGGCATCGCGACACTCTCTTAAACAGCTGAGGCAGTGAACATCTGATGGTTCTGCATCACGATGCAATGGGTTGTGCGTCGTGACTCCTACATTCATCATGACGCTATGGGTTAAGCATCACGACTCCTGAAAAATAGAATCGTGGTAGTGAGCTTCCTCTGTTTTCACTTCGCGACGTTGGCCCATTGGCGGCACTCACCAAATGAACTGGGTAGAGGACATCCTTTAGTTGTGCGTCGCGATGAAGGTGCTGCGCTTAGCGACGCTCTCACGATTCCAGGGCTAAGTATTAACTCTCCAACTTCACTCAAATTTTTCAACAATACTTAAGTTATATCAACTACAAGTATAAAAACCAATATACCTCATATCATTATTACAACTGTTGGTTTCTATTAAGGTCCCAAGATCAATAATAAGCTTGAAACAAGTGCGAATACAAATCGAGAAGTTGCGGAATACTCACATCGATCTGTTGAGCGACATGGAGGCAACAAAAAATCAACTTTCTGCCTCTTCACTGGTTCGGCAGTGAGCTTTCTAACTGTTGGACATTATGACCCATAGCGTCACTATTTGCACAGATCATTGTGTTGTTGTAGCAAATTAACTATGTGACAAAGAAATTGCACTCTCATCATTTGTGATTAGATCACCATAGATATATAAATGAAGAGAGGTCCCTATGATTAGTACCTGGACTGAGAATGATATGAGACAGTATCAGTCCCCGAAGGTTTAATCATTAAATATCCCTAGCCGTAGTATTATCGAGACTGGACATCGATAATGCGGAATAGGCTAGTATTGCACTTGTGCGCGTTTGTGAGGGCACAACGGCATAGTTCTCATATATATAAGTATTGGATACTTATGCAAGTGCGATAGGAGGTCGTGTTTCACCGATGGTACGGGAAACAGCTTCGCTCTGGATAGACCCCTCGGAATCCCATTGGTATTATGACTATGTGTCTATGGGAGGCCGAAATCAAGGTAGGTGTGTATAGTCTTAACCTGAGACTTGCACCGCTAATACTTACGATAATCGATAAACTTTGGTCTTGGTGGTAGGGGGCTTTAACCGGTTCTGTGTACACCACTTCTGGGTTTATCAGAGAGTCGTAGAGTATTGGGTGTGATGTCAAGATGGAAGTATCACTTCAGTCATATTGGAGATGATGTCACGCAGGATACGGTATTAGTGCTCTTAAGTGCTGCGCGGCCATCGGGATATTATGACAAGGTCATGTATATCCGATTATAGAGACTAGTTACCAGACATCCGACATGTGCTTCGTACGGGGCAGACACATATCCAGCCCCAGGCCTAGCACGTGATTATCCGATACTGGGCCAATATACACAATACTACGGTATACTACGCTTGATACAGATCTATATATTCCTGTAAGAATATTTCTGGAGAATTGGGTAGGCATGGCGCTTTGCTAGAAGCCAACCTTGTCTTGTAAATCGATATAAACGTAGTACGAGGTACTTACGTGTTCGGACAGTCCGACGATCGTATTTACTGCCAACATATCCGGAGATCTCATGGGTCGCTTCCTGAAGATTCACCGATGACGTATTACTCGCACTTTGATTAATCTGGGATTAATTAGAAGAGAGAGATAGAATTAATCTGGGATTAATTCGATGAGAGAGAAAATTAATCTGGGATTATTTGCGGAGATATTTTATCTGGGATAAAATATTAATTAAAGAGAGAACGATTAATTTGGAATTAATCGATAAAATAATATATTCGATATATTATTAGAAATTAGATTTCGACGCGGAATTAAAATTAGATTTTAATTCGGGCGAACGAATTAATTTAGAATTAATTCGTTAGCGACGTGAATAGTGAATTCGCTAGGCGTAATCACTTAATTACGACGCGACGGAAAATTCGTTAATTTGGAATTAGCGAACCCGAGCCCGAGAGTGATTGCGAGCGCATTCGCATTTCGAATTCGAGTGCGGCACGCAAGTCACATCAAGCGTCAAATCACTAGTCGCATCAATCGTCAAATCAATTGTCACTTTGAGTGATGTGACTTGACAATATGTCACTTTATTAAAGTGAATAGATGTGATGTGAATAGTGATGTGCAATGATTGAAAGCTTTTAAAAGGCTTGAGATGGAATATAACATTATTTTAATCCTTGCCTTTTTGACTTTTGAATTAAAGTTGAGTATATGTCTTATTTTATTTACTTGGTAAATATTAATAAAATAAAATATACAAAAGCATTTCTTCTCTCTCTCTAAATTCAAACAGTACACGTTTTTGCTTTGGAGCAAAAACGCAACTCTTCCTCTCCCTCACTTTTTCTTCTTCATCTCCTTCACGCATGGTGCCATTTCTTCTCTTTTTTTCTGGTTATGACCGAAACTTTGAGAAGCAAATGAAGGAGAGTAGTGCTAGCACACCTTGAGTGATACATAGGTGATAGGGAAGTGATTCTTTGAGCATGGAAAAGCTTGAAGCTTGGAGCTTCAATGGTGACATCCATGGCCGATTATTGGAGCCTCAAAACAGCCCCCAACCGAATAGCTCACTGCACTTGGAAGCCAAAACCGAGCATGATGGAGCTCAAATCGCACCTTGTTCTTCATTCATCAAAACCGAAATTCAATGTGAGTTTATTCCGCACCTCCTTTGATGTGTTCATATGCGTTTTTGTGCATGATTTGTGATCCTTGGGACCTTGATTTGAACTCCAACACTAACCTCACTGGTTTCGGCCTTTTGGATCAACTTCGTCAAGCTCCAAGCTTCGTCGAACGATTCCCGGCTCATTGGTGGACTTCCCTATCACCTTCGCATGTCTTGTAAGTGTGCTAGCACTTGAGATTTTGCCATAAAATCCCACTCATTGCTTCCCACTACTCACGGTTTTGGAAGAAACCAGTGAACAAATAATGCCCCAAGGGCGTGCAGAAGAGAGAAGTGAGGAAGAGAGGAGAATGTGTTGGTTTGTGAAATTTGTGTATCTTATACAGTAATTTGAATTTCAAATTCATTTCACATGAATTTGGCTTTCAAAAGTCAAACCATTAAAGCCAACAACCACACACATAACTCAATCACATCAATCACAAGTTGTCAAGTCACATCACTCAAAGTGACAAGTGATTTGGCGCTTGATGCGACTAGCGATTTGACCATTGATTTGACTTGCGTGCCGCACTCGAATTCGAAATGCGAATGCGCTCGCAAATAATCTCGGGCTCGGGTTCGCTAATTCTAAATTAACGAATTTTCCGTTTCGTCGTAATTAAATGATTACGCCTAGCGAAATCACTATTCATCTCTCTAACGAATTAATTCTAAATTAACTCGTTCGCCTGAATTAAAATATAATTTTAATTCCACGTCGAAATCCAATTTCGTTTAATATATCAAATATATTAATTAATCGATTAATTCCAAAATAATCGTTATCTCTCTTTTAATGATATTTTATCCCAGATAAAATATCTCCGCAATTAATCCCAGATTAATTTTCTCTATCTTCTAATTAATCCCAGATTAATTTAGAGTGCGAGTCATACATCATCGGTGAATCTATGGGAAGCGACCCATGAGATCCCCAGATATGTTGGCAGTAAATTCGGTATTCGGACTATCCGATCATGTAAGTACCTCGTACTATGTTTATACCGATTTACAAGACAAGGTTGGCCTCAAGCAAAGCGCCATGCCTACCCAATTCTCCAGAAATATCCTTACATGAATGAAGGATCTATATCAGGCGTAGTATACATAGTATTGCGTATTTCTGACCACTATCGGATGATCACGTGCTAGGTCTGGGGCTGGAATTGTGTCTGCCCCGTACGAAGTACATGTCGGATGTCTAGTGACTAGTCTCTATAATCGGATAAACCTGACCTTGTCATTTTATCCCGATAGCTGCAGCATTTAAGAGAACCAGTCCCATATCCTACGTGACCATCATCTCCATATGACTGGAGTGACACTTCCATCTTGACATCACACCCAACACACTACGATTCTCAATATACCCAGTATTGGGGTACACAGAACCTGTTAAAGCCCTGGATGACCGCAACAAAAGTATATTGATTGTCGCAAGTATTAGCGGTGCAAGTCTCAAGTTAAGACCAAATACACCTACCCTGATTTCGGACTTCCATAGACACATAGTCATACTACCAATGGAATTCCGATGGGGTCTATCCAGAGCGAAACTGTTTCCCGTACCATCGGTAAAACACAACCTCCTATTACACTTGCATGAGTATCATATACCCAAATATATGAGAACTATGTCGTTGTGCCCTCACAACGTGCACAAGTGTAATACTAGTCTTTTACGCATTTATCGATGTCCAATCTGGACAATGCTCTGACTAGGGATATTTAATGATTTATCATACATGGACTGATACTGTCTCATATCATTCTCTGGCCAGAAACAAATCATAGGGACCTCCTATCATTTATATATCTAGGTGATCTAATCACAAATGACAAGAGTGCAATCTCCTTTGTCACATAGTTAATTTGTACAACAACACCATGATATGTACAAATATTGACGCTATGGGTCATAATTGTCCAACAACAACATCCAAACTAATAGCCCCCAACATAGCTCAATGCTTAGGGTTTCCTAAATTAGGGGTTTCTCAAACTCATTATTTTTCTTAAATTAATAATAATTTAATCATCATCAAACTCAAGTCATCGACATATATCCATCATGAAGTTAGCATGACTCAACATATCAAGATTTAGGTCAAGTTTCCCTTACCTCAAGCAATGATAATCTTCACCAAAAAGGTGTTAATGCCTTCATTTCCTCCTCCATAAACTTGTTTGGTAATGGGTTGGCCTAGATTATCTTTAGAATTGGCTAGGAAAATGAAAATCTTCTACTTCTTTTCTCTCTATAACTTTCGGCCAAGGGGGGCAAGATGAAGAATTTGTTTCTTTCTTTCTCTTTTGTCTTTAACTCTTTTAAATGATAGAATAAATGAAGATTTTGTCTTGAATAATATAGATTTCTCTATAATTTGAGGGCCTTGGGCCAAAATGTAGAATTCTTGTTTGGCCTTGACTTGGGCTAAACTCATCATAATCTTAATTATGATCCATATGTTACAATAAAGCTAATTGAACAAGGCTTATGTTTGGCCCACTAAATAGTCTCTAAAATTTCCGCTAATGCTAGGAGAAATTTCCAGTCCTTACAGAACAATTATGTACATGGGATCCAGATTTTTTAGAATCGCAAGAGATGATTGTTAGCTATGTTTAAGGCATCATATATCGACAAAATCATTGTGCAATTTAGGATAAAGAATTCCAATAATGGAAATTTTCCTTATCGACATGGAATTCATTTGTGTCCTAAGACACCTAAAAGAGTTGAGGAAATGAGACATATCATTTATGCCTCAGCAGTTGGTACTCTCATGTATGCTATGTTATGCATGAGACCAGACATGTGGTCGGAATAGTCAGTAGGTTTCAGTCTTAGCAATGATTAGATCATTGGGTAGCTGTAAAACATATTCTCAAGTATCTTAGCAGAATGATAAATTATATGCTTGTATATTCTGGTGAGGATATGAGCTTAAAGGGATATACTAGCTGTGATTTTCAGACGGATGTCGATTCTAGGAAATCAACATCTGGATCAGTGTTTACCGTAGGTGGTGGGGACATTGTGGAGATAAGCATAAATCAATCTTGTATTACTAACTCCACCATATAGGCTGAGTTGTAGTAGCTTATGAAGTAGTCTGGCTCCAGAAATTCTTGGGAGATTTGGAATTTGTTCCACACATGGATAAACCACTCAAACTTTATTAAGATAATAGTGCTGAAATGGTAAACTCCAAATAACCAAAAAGCCATAAGAGGGGAAAACATATACATAAAATATCATCTTATAAGGGAGATTTTGTAGAGATGAGACATTTCCATCACAAAGATTGCATCTGCAGAGAACTTGACAGATATGTTTACAAAGACCTTGTCAGCTAAAGTGTTTAAAGGTCACATAGAGGGTCTAAGATTATATGACATGTCCCATTTTCTCTAGTGAAAGTATGAGATTGTTACGATAGATGCCCTAAAGCTTAATGTAATGTAAACAGAATTATTTGTTTTGAAATAAAAGATGCATTATTCATTTATCAAAATATTTGACTTAAATCGCATATTATAAATTATTTTGTTTACCATTGATTACTCATGTGCCTTCATACTTAGTATCATAAATATGAGGATTTAAGTCAAAAGTAAGAAATCTAAAATAGTCCATAGATAGTAGACAAAATAGGTACTTTATTTGTGGTTTATTTGTAGGTGCGGTCCATTCTATAGTTGTATGGCAACCTTGATCTGGGATGATTAGAGCGCACAAGTCATTCTATTGTGAATAGAAAGATTAATATTCATAATAGTTATTAATAAATTATTCATTAAAGAATCAATGGTACTTAAGGTAAAAATAATTAGAGAGGTATAACAGATAATATGAACTGAATCTAATTATGAGATACTCATGAATGGCCAATCTATATGTAATGACAATATCGATGGACACCGATGTAGTTCGGCATTTATTATCAATCTACAACAACAATAGTACAACTTCAGGTTTTTAGTGGAATAACCTAAAGTTAATAATTTAGAATCTTTAATTAAAGAGTTTAATTAATATTTCAGGATTATTGGAGCTCAGAACCGTTCGTCTATTTGGTCCCCGTGCTAGCTCGACATACTGTAGAAAATTAAATACTCTCATACATATATTATTATTAATCGGATTAAAATTTTATTTTTATCACACATGTAACTTTGTAATATATTTAATAGAAGTTTTTATTCAATAAATTATAATGAGATAATCATTTAATTTAATAATTATATTAAATGGTTTGGTATATCATTTATGATAATGTAGAATTTTTCAAATATGATTTGTAAAAATTCAACATCTCATTAATGGCATTTACACCTTATTTTGACAATCAAACACTGTTATTATGATGACAATTAATGAATTAGTTGTTGTAAAAATTAGGTGTAGAGAATTAAGGGTGGCCGAATTTTGCATGGTGTGGGCTTAAGGTTTTCGTTCAATTTTGACAATATTTTACCCTAAGTATAAAAGGATAAGGATGTTATCATTTTACCATAACTTTATTTAGAGAAAACCTATCCATCCTTGTTCTTTCTTTCTCTGAAATGTTGAAAGAAAAAAGAGAAAGAATAAAAACAAAACAAAAAGAAAAAAATTTGGTGTGATATTCTTAATCTCAAAAGAGGTTAGGGATTTATTTTGTGAGTCAAGCCCACCACTGTCTTTGTCGATTGCGAGACACGGCAAGGAAGATCATTCAGTGTTGGAACATAAAGGAATATTTTGAGGGCGTTGAGGGCTTGTTTTTTAGAGAAAAATTAGACCTGAAACATTACTACTGTATTCACTGTATTTTTTCATAAGTCCCGATGATGAGACTCATATAGAGGCAGTACCCGATAAGTTGCGGATGTCATGGGAAACGGACGTCGGAAGGGAAAATTCCAAAATCAATACCTTGTTAAAACCCAAACAAATAATTAATCCCAGATTAATTTTCTCTCTCTTCCAATTAATCCCAGATTAATTTTCTCTCTCTTCCAATTAATCCCAGATTAATTAAAGTGCGAGTCATACGTCATCGGTGAATCTTTAGGAAGCGACCCATGAGATCTCCGGATATATTGGCAGCAAATACGGTCGTCGGACTATCCGAACACGTAAGTACCTCGTACTACGTTTATACCGATTTACAAGACAAGGTTGGCTTCTAGCAAAGCGCCATGCCTACCCAAT
This sequence comes from Zanthoxylum bungeanum, assembly GCA_019454045.1. Classification (NCBI taxonomy): domain Eukaryota; kingdom Viridiplantae; phylum Streptophyta; class Magnoliopsida; order Sapindales; family Rutaceae; genus Zanthoxylum; species Zanthoxylum bungeanum. The sequence continues at coordinate 14,092 of SKCR01039508.1, forward strand.
TCTCCAGAAATATTCTTACAGGAATATTTAGATCTGTATCAAGCGTAGTATACCGTAGTATTGTGTATATCAGCCCAGTATCGGATAGTCACGTGCTAGGGCTGGGGCTGGATAAGTGTCTTCCCCGTCCGAAGCACATGTCGGATGTCTGGTAACTAGTCTCTATAATCGGATATACATGTTCTTGTCATAATATCTCGATGGCCGGCCAGCACTTAAGAGCACTAATACCGTATCCTGCGTGACATCATCTCCACTATAACTGAAGTGATACTTCCGTCTCGACATCACACCCAATACACTACGACTCTCTGATAAACCCAGAAGCGGTGTACGCATAGCCGGTTAAAGCCCTGTACCACCAAGACCAAAGTCTACCGATTATCGCAAGTATTAGCGATGCAAGTCTCAGGTTAAGACTATACACACCTACCTTGATTTCGGCCTCCCGTAGACACATAGTCATAATACCAATGGGATTCCGAGGGGTCTATCCAGAGCGAAGCTGTTTCCCGTACCATCGGTGAAACACGACCTCCTATCGCACTTGCATAAGTATCCAATACTTAAATATATGAGAACTATGCCGGTGTGCCCTCATAACGCGCACAAGTGCAATACTAGCCTATTCCGCATTATCGATGTCCTGTCTCGATAATACTCCGGCTAGGGATATTAATGATTAATCATTCGTGGACTGATACTGTCTCATATCATCTCAATCCAGGAACTAATTATATGGACCTCTCTTCATTTATACATATATGGTGATCTAATCACAAATGATGAGAGTGCAATTTCCTTGTCACATAGTTAATTTGTACAACAACACCGTGATCTGTACAAATAGTGACGCTATGGGTCATATTATCCAACAGAAAGGGTAGCAAAAAGAGATAGAATAGTGAAGCTGATTATTCCCAAGCAAACAAGAAGTTTAAGGAGAAATGCTACATCTATGGGAAAAGCGGTCAAATGGCAAAGGACTGTAGAAACAAGAAGTCTCAAGATAAAGGCAAGTAAAATACAAATGAGGCCCATGTCACTAAAGATAAGCTATTAACTGATAAGATCTTAGAGTTGAACATCTCAACAGTTTTAATTGAAGCCAACTTGGTTGGAAACCCGAAAGAATGGAAGATAGACACCGGAGCTACTCGCCATATATGTACAAATATTAAGAAATTTTCCTCATATCAGAATTTCAATGGTGGTGATCATCTAACCATGGGAAACTCGTCAACCTCCAGAGTGGTTGGAGAAGACATAATGGTTCTCAAGATGACATCTGGGAATGATCTTACATTGAATAATGTCTTAAATTTTCCTGATATAAAGAACTTTGTTTGCGCTTCTCTTCTCAACAATAATGGGTTTAAGTTAGTTTTTGTTTCTTAAAAATTTGTATTGACTAAAATCGATATGTATGTAGGAAAATGATACATCACTTATGGTATTTTCAAGTTCAATGTAATGACTGTCAATCGACACAATGCTAATAATAATAAAGCTATATCTTCTACTTATATTATTAAGTCATAAAATATATGGCATGTTAGGTTAGGACATGTTAATTATGATATAATGCATAAATTAATTAACATGAACCTTATCCTTTAATTTACAATTGATAACCAACATAAATGTGAAACATGTGTTGAAGTGAAAATGAATAAAAACATAATTTAATTCCATACAACGAAGTTCTTAACCATTGGAACTTATACACAAGGATATGTGAGAATGTTGGGCACACAAGAGGTGGTAAAAAGCACTTTGTCACTTTTATCGATGATAGCACAAGATTCTACAATGTGTATTTGCTATAAGCAAAGATGAAACTATTGAGATCTTTATAAACTATAAGAACGAAGTTGAAAATCAATTTGGCAAGAATCAAGAGTGATAGAAGAAGTGAATATATATCACCATTCAGTGAATATTGTT
>SKCR01039509.1:0-16015 GCA_019454045.1 Zanthoxylum bungeanum
TTGAATAAAGGTTGTTACTCCCCAGAATTCTACGGAGAATTTCTATTGAAAGAATATCTATGAAAGCCAAGCTTTCATCTATAGGAATTTCATCGTCAGTGCCCTCCCACTAACCTCCTTATATACACAAGAATTATTTCGTTTTGAGTCAAATCATAAACCATTATAATTATTTCAAAACGTCAGTTCCAAACCTTATGCTTGCTTCAATCCAAACATGGATCGAATAACCGGTAAACCTTGTTTGTCGGTTATACAAAATCGTCAGGATGTTGAAAGCATCCTCCAAAAGGTTTCCTTTTCAGGAAAGCGATTTGATCTGCAACTGACACATTTCATAAATGAAATATGCAGTTATCAACAAGCATCTTCAAAATGGATTTACCATGGCAACAGGTAAAAGGTTGAACCGTTATTAACATAATGTTGATAACGATACCTTTCCGTCAAAAGCCCTGCTTTGTACGTTGGTATGTTGCCTTCCATGTATGTCTTCCTTGAAGACGTTTAATGTACCATAGGCACAATGCCTCGTGGTACAACAATTAGTATCCAAATTAGTCGTTAAACATGGAATCCATTTTCGACTCATGGCACTTTGCCATAATAGGGAGTCGATACCTTGTATCACTACCTCATACGTAATCAGTTGGTACCTTTAAAAGATTAACATCTTTATTTATGAGATGAGATCAGAAACCATACCCCAGGTTGTTTCTGACTCTCTTGATCTACGCGGTTTTTGTGTATTTAAGATAATGGTATAGATCATCATTGATGAACTATGTGTTCCATTAAGGACTTCGTCTTGAATAGTATTACTCCGATTTTCATCGAGTATCACTATCTCCCACTGACCACTGCATATCGGTATTCCTCTCAGGAAAACGCATGGTGAGCAACAATCACATTGTTCTCATGTGGGATTTATAAGTACTGTACTTATGGTTTCTCTTAGGATAACCTATATTGGCACTAATCCAATTTGGGTTCTTAGTTTGGTATCATCCAAACTTATGCCTGGCATACCCAAATTATCAGGAATGAGAAACCTCGTTTCTTCCTGTTCATATCCTATATGATATCTGTCAAACAGATTTATATGGAACCTTATTCTAAATAAGTTTTGCACTGTTAATACATATCTGTTGAAGGAAACAGTAGCTCAGAGCGACTCGCGAAAAAACCTAGTCATGTCCAACAAAACTTGGTTTTTAGTTCTGACACACCGTCAATTGACGTGTCTCGGGAGGAGTCCTCATATGAAAGAATACCGTAATCTTTCATGTACGTATGAAACTTACTGCTTAAGTATTTACCAATACGGTCTTACCGTAGCGGCATAATACTACAGCCGATCTGTTTGTATACTTCGTGTCGAAACTCAAAGTTTCGTATTTGTGTTCTTCAAAAGAAACACATAACCATAACGTAATGCCACATCCGTTAAGGTCACGAAATATTCATGTACACATCTAGCCAAGCTAGATATGGGCCCACTTACTTCACCATGAATAGGGTTTACAGATCGGTGGCCTTTACACTATTACCTAGTAAATAGTATTTTAGGTACTTTACCTAGTAAACTAGATTCGTAGACCTTATTTGAATAGTCAAATCAGTCCTAGTACCCACTCTTCAAAAGTGTGGATATACGAGTCTCGTTTAATTGTGTCCCAGACAACAATGCCACAAATAAGTCTCTATTGATCAAATCATTATGAGCTAATTATTTGTCATTTTATATGTTTGAGATTTTATTTATATTCAAAATATAAATTCTGTTATTCACATCTAATGTGTTTATCTCGGTATCATCTTTATATAATAAAACACTTAGTGTTCTAGAATATAAAGGTTTTATCCGCAATGGTTAAACACTGATATAGAGATAATGTCTCTAGTCAAACTAGTTACATTATAACAGTTCCTAATTTAAGTACATACCCAAAGGGTAGTTCCTAAAACTTAGGTATCCACAGTCGAAACAGCGACCTTGTCCAGTTTCCGATTTGCAGAGAAATCTCGGTTTAAAGTCAGTATCCAACTCATAGCGGATTCTGAACATCAATACACATATTTTATGTACCACACTAAGTATTTAAAATCTAATTTCAATACTAGTAGTGAACATAACTTTGACAAATATTTTTAAAGTTAGAGCCTCGCCCTTTCTTTAACTCTTCGTGTCTTCCATATCCAAATGGTAGTCACTTCGGGATATGTCAATTATATTTTCAATATTTCACAAACCTTTGGCCAAGCCTGGGGTTTCGGAATATCGAAAAGATGTGCACCTTGTGCTACATGCCCAATTGCAAACTTTGACTTTTCTCCACTAGAATAGTCAATTAATTCTCCAAGAATTATTAATTGCAATTTTAATACTTTTAAATCTAAAGATAGATTTATTATAAGTATATTAATTAAGCATTAAAGTCATCATCACATAAATCTTCCAAAGATTTTTGCTCTACTATTTGCTTAATTTTGGGCTTAAGGTATAATAAGTTATTTTATCAAATAAAGTAACCTATTATTTATTCCCAATTTGAAAATTAAATCATTTAAAATATTTTTATCCCAGATTATATTTTAAATATCCAACTTTCAATTCCTTATCTTGATTACAATAGTTCAACTATTTAATCAACGATTAGTGGTACTAATATATTATAATGATTATAATAGTCCAACTATATAATCAAATATAATCCAAATTAATTAACCTCAATTACATTGATTACTATAATCCAATTATAAAATCAACTGTAAACTGAAATTAATTAATTCAAATATATTGATTAATATAATCCAATTATATATAATCAAATATAATACAGTCCAACTGTTATTAAAAAACAACAATTTAAATATTAGTCCAACTAATATTTATCTAATGACGAAATAAAATAAAATGAGCGTGTTTAGCGAGTATTCGAACGAATGTTGCAAATTCAATACTTGCCCCCCACTATTTTCGTCGAGCCTCTAACCCTCTGTCGAGTACTCGGGAAACGTGTTTCCTAGTGGGCTAGGATCCCGTTAAATATCACACAACCTTGACTTTGGCCAACAAATTGTATGATAATTAACTAGGTAGATCTCGATGATCAATTGGATCTCATCCAACTCCTAGATCCAGTAGGTGGACATCCAAGTCCCAAACATATATCTTATATATGCCTATACATCGAATGTATACCCTAACCTATTCCTCTGAATCAACTAGGCCTTGGCTTTGGCACAACAAACCTAATGATTCCAGTCAAGCGCGGACCCATTGACATGGAAGCTTCGTAATCAATGTCAATGGACAAGAAGTGGTCTTGACTTTGGCCAACAAACCACAACTTGGACACGACACCGATATGGAACAAAGCCTCGTGATTAAAACACATCTTTGATGACAAGGGCTTGACTTTGGCCAACAACCCCTGCCAATCTCGGATCTTGAGTAAGAATCACTCAATGGAAGGAAAACGCATGAATTTAACGAGGGTTTTTCGCGTGCAAATTGGCTACCAATTTAATTATCTTTGTTAAGGTCTCATCATCATACACCCTTAAGCATGCATTCTAAACACATAATAAAGCGAGTATGAAATAAAATAATAATGATATGCGGATGGATATTTTACATTGATCCTAGATCAAATCTCTCACTTTCTCTCTCCGCTAGCACTTGTATTACTTCTACCCGTTACACTACACTTCTAAAGAAACCTCTTTTACATGGAGGGGAATAGGTGAGAAGAGAATACAAAGAAATAGGAGATAAGGCTGGACACGCAGGTCCAATTTAATAAATCAAATTTATTACAATTTCCAAAATCGCCCAACCCGACTAATATCCATCCGATATACATTATTCAAACATCACAACCATGTATTCATACAAGCATGTTATCAATCAATCAATCAAATTAATTAATCTTGATTATTAGTGATCATCCAATGTTCAAACAAAGATTTGATTTTGTTCGAGTCAAACTCGTATTGCAAACACGTACTCAAAGTACAATTTCTACGAATTAAATTAAATTACATAATTAAATCCAATTTAATACGTATTTAATTCTAATTCATTATTTAATTCCAAATTAAATATTACACTTTTATTAACGAACCTTTACGACTTAAATTCCAAATTTAATCGCAACGGGTCTCAAACCCCGATTAACATCTAATGTTTTATTTAATTAAAGTCCAATGGGCTTTTAATTAATTTCTATAGGCGTGGACTTTTGGTCAACTCGGGTCAAACCGAACAACCAAATCCAATCCGGGAGTTACCCCATAAGCCTTTAAATTAATTTTGGCCCATTAGGCCCAATTAAATAATTAAGGTCATTAAGTCATAATTGGACCTTTTGGATTCGGTTTGGGCCTAATTGGATCCAACCAATTTTGCCTAAACCCAACTTTGTTACAACAAAGCCCAAAAGCCCAATTACAACCCAACAAGCCCAATTTCCAAAATCAAGCCCAAATTAATTAACTTATAAAATTCCAAATTTCACAATTAATTAACCTAAGTGTAATACACAATCAATTACCCAATTAACATTTCTTAAATATCAATTAGCCTAATTAATCATGCACTTTAACAACCAAATAGTGTCCAACACAATTCAATTAAAATCAAACCCAATTAACATGCTTTCAAGTCTCGGCAATTAGGGGTTTTTCAATTCGATTCGGTTTCAATCCAATTGAGTCCACAATCATAATTTCCCAAATCAATTCAATTCATCCAATGAATTAAAACAACAAAATCACAAAGAATTCATGTTCTTTAAAATCGGCCAAGCCACTTTAAAAGGGAAAAATGTTCCAAATCAAAATTCAATCCAATTGAACTTCAAAACAACATTAACCAATTGTTTTAAGTCATCCAATGATCAAACAAAACAAAATTACCAAGACATTAGGTTCTTCCAATTTTCGGCCAAGCCTCAATTTGGGGAAAATTGAATCCAATCCAATTTCATGAAATTGATCACACACAATCTCAATTAAACATGTTCTAAGCATACTTAAACATCCAATTCAATTAAAAACATGCTTGCTTAAACACATTTTGCCCAATTTCAAGTTTCAAATTCAACCTAAGAATTGGGGAAATTGATCTAATCCAATTTTCTTGAAATTGATCATGCACAACTTCAATTCAACCTCATTCAAGCATAATGCATCAAACAATTCAACCAAATCATGCCTAAATCGAGTTTACCCAAATTAAAGTTTTGACCAAAATTTGCAAATTGGGGGAAAATCAATCCAATGATTTTTTTGTCAAATTGATTACATATATCTCAAATTAGATCATATAAGCATTCTTACACAATCAATTGTCAGAATCAAGCCAAAATCAAAAAGCCCCAAATTTGCCAAGAACCCTAATTTCGGGATTTCATGCATCAATGGCTCTAGATACCAATGTTGGAGTTTAATCAGTCCACAAGATCACAAACAATGCATAAAAACGACATATGAACACATCAAAGGAGGTGGCGGAATCAACTCACATTGAATTTCGGTTTTGATGTTTGAAGAACAAGGTGCGTTTTTGACTCCCTCCAAGTCACGGCAATAGCTTTATCTTGCAGTGGGCTGTGCGGTTTGTTTGGGCGTGTAGGCTTCCTCCATGTTCGGCCATTGAAGCACCATTGAAGCTCCAAGCTTCAAGCTTCCTTGCTCAAGAAGAAGCTTCCCTATCACCTATATATTACCCAAGGTGTGCTAGCACTTTCATCTTCCATTTTGCTTCTCAAAGTTCGGTTTTTTACAAACAGAAAGAAAAAGGAGAAGAAGTCGGCACATGCCGTGAGAAGAGAAGAGAAGAAGAAGAGGAAAAAATGAGAGGGAGATGGGTTTCAGTGGAAACCGTGATTTCTTGTAAGATAGAGAGAAAAAGGCAAAGGTATTCTTATATTTTTATTTTATTTCCAAATAAAATAAATACCAAAACTTTTCATTTATCAAGTAAAAAGTCAAGAAAGCAAAGTTTCATCATTTCAACTTTTCTTTAAGTCACATCACATCACTTTAATAAAGTGACATATTGTCAAGTCACATCACTCAAAGTGACAATTGATTTGACGATTGACGCGACTAGCGATTTGACGCTTGATGTGACTGCGTGCCGCGCTCGAATTCGAAATGCGAATGCGCTCGCAATCACTCTCGGGCTCGGGTTCGCTAATTCCAAATTAACGAATTTTCCGTCGCGTCGTAATTAAATGATTACGCCTAGCGAATTCACTATTCACGTCGCTAACGAATTAATTCTAAATTAATTCGTTCGCCCGAATTAAAATCTAATTTTAATTCCGCGTCGAAATCCAATTTCGATAATATATCGAATATATTAATTTTATCGATTAATTCCAAATTAATCGTTTCTCTCTTTAATTAATATTTTATCCCAGATAAAATATCTGTAATTAATCCCAGATTAATTTCTCTCTCATCGAATTAATCCCAGATTAATTCTATCTCTCTCTTCTAATTAATCCCAGATTAATCAAAGTGCGAGTAATACGTCATCGGTGAATCTTCAGGAAGCGACCCATGAGATCTCCGGATATGTTGGCAGTAAATACGATCGTCGGACTGTCCGAACACGTAAGTACCTCGTACTACGTTTATATCGATTTACAAGACAAGGTTGGCTTCTAGCAAAGCGCCATGCCTACCCAATTCTCCAGAAATATTCTTACAGGAATATATAGATCTGTATCAAGCGTAGTATACCGTAGTATTGTGTATATCGGCCCAGTATCGGATAATCACGTGCTAGGGCTGGGGCTGGATAAGTGTCTGCCCCGTCCGAAACACATGTCGGATGTCTGGTAACATAGTCTCTATAATCGGATATACATGACCTGGTCACAATATCCCGATTGGTTGCGCACACACTCAAGAGCACTAGTACCGTATCCTGCGTGACATCATCTCCAAATGACTGAAGTGACACTTCCATCTTGACATCACACCCATACACTACGACTCTCTGATAAACCCAGAAGTGGTGTACACAGAACCGGTTTAAAGCCCCCTACCACCAAGACCAAAGTTTATCGATTATCGTAAGTATTAGCGATGCAAGTCTCAGGTTAAGACTATACACACCTACCTCGATTTCGGCCTCCCATAGACACATAGTCATAATACCAATGGGATTCCGAGGGGTCTATCCAGAGCGAAGCTGTTTCCCGTACCATCGGTGAAACACGACCTCCTATCGCACTTGCATAAGTATCCAATACTTATATATATGAGAACTATGCCGTTGTGCCCTCACAAACGCGCACAAGTGCAATACTAGCCTATTCCGCATTATCGATGTCCAGTCTCGATAATACTACGGCTAGGGATATTTAATGATTAAACCTTCGGGGACTGATACTGTCTCATATCATTCTCAGTCCAGGTACTAATCATAGGGACCTCTCTTCATTTATATATCTATGGTGATCTAATCACAAATGATGAGAGTGCAATTTCCTTATTACATAGTTAATTTGCTACAACAACACAATGATCTGTGCAAATAGTGACGCTATGGGTCATATTATCCAACAGTGCGTACCCGTACAACGTTCTCACTGATTACAAGACATGGATGGCTTCTAGCAAACCACCGTGCCTACCAAATTCTCCAGAAGAAATATTCATGATGAATATATAATCTGTTCAGGCGTAGTATTTTAATTCCGTAATACATCCAGTATCGGTGTCACATGCTAGGCCTATAGGGCTGGATTATTGTGTCTGCCTCATACGAAGCATATATCGGATCCTGCGTAATAGTCTCTGTAATCGGATAATCATGACCTAGTTCATAATATCCCGATAGCTGCAACATTTAAGAGTAATGGTACCGTATCCTACGTGATCATCATCTCCATATGACAGAAGTGATAATCCCATCTTGACATCACACACAATACCTACGATTCTCAGAAGAGGCGTACATAGACTTATTAAATCTCCGGACGACCAAAACCAAAGTATACTGTGTCGTAAGTATTAGCGATGCAAGTCTCAGGTTAAAGATCACATACACCTACCCTGATTGGATTCCCATAGACACATAGTCATAATACCAATGGGAGTCCGGGGTTCTATCCAGAGTGAAGCTGTTCCCGGTCCAACGGCTAATAGAATCTCCTATCACACTTTTATAAGTATCCAATACTTAAAGATATGAGAACTATGCCGTTAAGCTTCCATAGTTTGAGGTCCTATCTCACCTCATATAGATATTAAGCTTCACTGGTTCAACATTTTCCTTCGCTGTTTCGCTGTTTGGGGTGTGCTATTTTACTACTTATTTTGTGGTTTTCTAGTCGATTAAGGGTTGTGGTGAGTGTGTTCGGTCAGTAGGATAATGGGCTGTTGTGTGCTCAGCTAGTGAGGGTGTTAGGGTCACGGTTTCAGGGGGTTTCACGTGGATTAAGGCTACAATTGAGGCTAATGGGTAGCAGTTTGTACGTGTGCGTGAGTTTAGGGTTTTAGTTTAGTGTCTTTAGTGGTTTGATGCGTGCATTTTGTGAGTGTGGTATCTCGGTCATGAGGAGATAGGCTGTGTGAGTGCTGAAGGTTGAGTGAAAGGTTTTTTACCAAGAGTAGCTGGTTCAGTTTGATTTGTGCATGGCTTCGGTTGGGGCTTTGTTGAAGGTGAGTTCTGCTCGGCTAGTGAGGGGAGAGTTAGGGTTTATGGGGTTTTTGATAATGAAGGGTTTCTTTGGTCATGTAGCCGTGAAGAATGGAGAATGTGAGGGAGCTGTGCGTGTTTACGAACTGAGTGGCAGTGGCGTGAAGGGGTTGGCTTGAAGCTTGCTGTGAGGGGCCGAATTTGGCGTGGATTGAAGCTTGCTATGTGAGGGCTAGTGAGAGCTGATGAATGTGTGTATGGCGTGAGGGCAGGTGGCTTGGTACTTGAGGTTACTGGATGGAGGGGGGCTTTGTGCGTGAGGTTACTGTTGGTTTCTATAATATGTCCCAAGGAAAGATTAAGCATATATGAAATACAACAAAGAATATATATAAACATGAAGTATGGCGGAATCATACTTACAATATTTGTGATTGAAGAAAATCAAGCCAAGATGGAAGCTCTAAGGTGGATGATTTTCGGCCAAGGTGAGAAGATGTGGAAAGCTCCAAGCTTGGAGTATTCCAAGCTCTATGATGGTTTCCCTATCACCTCTTTTGATCCCTTGAAAGGTGCTAGCCTTGCATGTGAGGAGATGTTCCAAACAATCACACTTTCTTCAAGCTTTTGGCAACCAAAATGAAGAAGATGAAGACCAAAAAACTGCATGCAGTTTCGGCCAAGTGAGAGAGAGAAGAGAGATTTTTCTTTTTTGTTCTAATTGATTTTTGATACCAAAAATCAATTTATATTTATGCCATAATATTTATTAAATAATAATAAATCTATGACACAAGCCATGCAAAGGCTTAGAGTGTCAAACACTCAAATTCCATGCATAACATTAGAGTGTTATTTACACTATCACCATGCAATGCATTATCAATAAATAATACATATAATGACATGTGTCAAGTGGGCCCCACACGTTTCCAAATGAAAGTGGGCCCACGTCCACTCACGCGTTCGGGTTCGATATTTCCGAAATACCGAACTTGCGTCGCGACGTTAATTAAATCGAATTTAAATAAATAATCGCGCCTAGCGAAATTATTATTACGTCGCTAACGAATTAATTCTAAATTAACTCGTATGCCCGAATTAAAATCTAATTTTAATTTCGCGTCGAAATCAAATTTCAATTATTATATCGAATATAATAATTTTACTGATTAATTCCAAATTAATCGTTCTCTCTCTCTAAATAAGGCACTTTATCTGAGATAAAGTTTCTCCGCAATTAATCCAAGATTAATTAAGTTCGAATCAAATATCATAGGTGAATCTTCAGGAAGCGACCCAAGAGATCTCCGGATATGTGGCAGTAAATACGGTCGTTGGATAATCCGAACACGCACGTACCTCGTACTACGTTCTTACCGATTCACAAGACAAGGTTGGCTTCTAGCAAAGCGCCATGCCTACCCAATTCTCCAGAAATATTCTTATAGGAATATAAGATCTATATCAAGCGTAGTATACCGTAGTATTGCGTACATCGATCCAGTATCGGATGATCACATGCTAGGCCTAGGGCTGGAGATGTGTCTGCCCCGTACGAAACATATATCGGACATCAAGCAACTAGTCTCTTTAAATCGGACAATCCTGACCTAGTCATATTGTCCCGACGGTTGCAACCTTTTATAGAGTACTAGTTCTGTGTCCTGCGTGATCATCACCTCCATATGTCTGAAGCGATACTTCCATCTTGACATCACATCCATTACACTACGATTCTCGATAAACCCAGAAGAGGTGTACACAGAACCGGTTAAGGTCCCCAACCACCAAAACTAAAGTTTACCGATTGTCGCAAGTACTAGCGATGTAAGTCTCAGGTTAAGACCATATACACCTACCCTGATGCGGCCTCCCATAGACACCTAGACATACTACCAATGGGATTCCGCGGGGTCTATCCAGAGTGAAGCTGTTTTCCGTACCATCGGTAAAACACAACCTCCTATCGCACTTGCATAAGTATCCAATACTTAAATATATGAGAACTATGTCGTTGTGCCCTCACAACGTGCACAAGCGCAATACTAGCCTATTCCGCATTATCGATGTCCAGTCTCGATAATACTACGGCTAGGGATATTTAATGATTAAACCTTTATGGATTGATACTGTCTCATATCATCTCAATCCAGTACTAATCATATGGACTTTCGCCATTTATATATCAAAGTAAATAATATTTACAAAATGGCAAAAGGCAATTTCATTATTACATAGTTAATTTTGTACAATAATACAATATCATTTACAAACAGTGACGCTATGGGACACAATGTCTAACAGTTACTGGATGGAGATGAGGCTTTGTGCGTGAGGTTGGGTTGCTGGGTGGAGGGTTTAGGTCTACATGAGTTGAATGAGGGTTTGTGGTTACGTGAACTGCATGGCTAAGAGGTTTGTGTGAGAGACATGGCTAGTGGGGGCTGTTTACCGAGAGAGAATGTGATGATGAGGTGTGAGGGCTGTTATGAGTGTATGCGTGAATGAGTTGGATCCAAGGTTATGCGTGAGTGTATTAGGGTTTATATGGTTTTTGAAGTGAGAGACAGATGGACCGTATGTGGGAGTATGGGTGTGGTATGGGTTTTCATTGGTGGTTATGGGTGTTGCATGGGTAGTTTTCATTTCTTTGTGTTTGTTATTTGTGTGTGATTTGTTGTTCACGTGGGAGAGGGTTGTGAGGTGCATGGGTGGTTTGTTGATTATGTTTGTGTTTGTTTGTGATTGGGTGAGATGCATTGCTTGTTTTGTTTGTTTGTTGTTTGGTGAGAGAATGGGTGTATGGTTTGTGATGAGGGTTGTTTGTTACGTGGGGATTATGGGCATGCATGGGTGTATTGTGGCTTATTTTCTTGTTTGTTCACGTGGGGATGTGGTTTTTTGTTTGTTTGTTATTTGTTTGTGAAGAAAGGTTTATGTGCTTTGTTGCTTTATGTTTTGTTTAATGTGAGTCTTGTTTGTTTGTGTTTTGTTAGGTTGAGATGAGTGGGGTTTTGTTTGTTTGTGTTTTGTGTTTTGTGATTGGTGGCTTGGTGTGTTTTAAAACAGAGGTCCAACAAGCGAACCCGAAGCTAAACAAGCGAATTAAATCTACTAAGGTGTCAATGTCTGACTCTTCCATTCCGACGTCCATTTCCCGCTGTTGGACAATTATGACCCATAGCGTCACTATTTGTACAGATCATGGTGTTGTTGTACAAATTAACTATGTGACAAAGGAGATTGTACTCTCATCATTTGTGATTAGATCACCTTAGATGTATAAATGAAGAGAGGTCCATATGATTAGTTCCTGGATTGAGAATGATATGAGACAGTATCAGTCCACGAAGGATTAATCATTAAATATCCCTAGTCGTAGTATTATCGAGACAGGACATCGATAATGCGGAATAGGCTAGTATTGCACTTGTGCGCGTTGTGAGGGCACAATGGCATAGTTCTCATATATTTAAGTATAGGATACTTATGCAAGTGCAGTAGGAGGTTGTGTTTCACCGATGGTACGGGAAACAGCTTCGCTCTGGATAGACCCCTCGGAATCCCATTGGTATTATGACTATGTGTCTATGGGAGGCCGAAATCAGGTAGGTGTGTGTAGTCTTAACCTGAGACTTAATCGCTAATACTTGCGATAATCAGTAGACTTTGGTCTTGGTGGTACAGGGCTTTAACCGGTTCTGAGTACACCACTTCTGGGTTTATCAGAGAGTCGTAGTGTATTGGGTGTGATGTCAAGACGGAAGTATCACTTCAGTCATAGTGGAGATGATGTCACACAGGATACGGTATTAGGGCTCTTAAGTGCTGGCCGGCCATCGGGATATTATGACAAGGTCATGTATATCGATTATAGAGACTAGTTACCAGACATCCGACATGTGCTTCGGACGGGGCAGACACTTATCCAGCCTCAGCCCTAGCACGTGACTATCCGATACTGGGCTGATATACAATACAACGGTATACTACGCTTGATACAGATCTATATATTCCTGTAAGAATATTTCTGGAGAATTGGGTAGGCATGGCGCTTTGCTAGAAGCCAACCTTGTCTTGTAAATTGGTATAAACGTAGTACGAGGTACTTACGTGTTCGGATAGTCCGACGACCGTATTTACTGCCAACATATCCGGAGATCTCATGTCGCTTTCCTGAAGATTCACCGATGACATATGACTCGCACATTATTAATCTGGGATTAATTAGAAGAGAGAGAAAATTAATCTGGGATTAATTACGGAGATATTTTATCTGGGATAAAATATCGTTTAAAAGAGAGAGAACGATTAATTTAGAATTAATCGATAAAATAATATATTCGATATATTATATGAAATTAGATTTCGACGCGGAATTGAAATTAGATTTTAATTCGGGCGAACGAATTAATTTAGAATTAATTCGTTAGCGACGTGAATAGTGAATTCGCTAGGCGTAATCATTTAATTACGACGCGACGGAAAATTCGTTAATTTGGAATTAGCGAACCCAAGCCCGAGAGTGGTTGCGAGCGCATTCGCATTTTGAATTCGAGTGCGGCACGCAAGTCACATCAAGCGTCAAATCGCTAGTCGCATCAATTGTCAAATCACTTGTCACTTTGAGTGATGTGATGTGACATGACATGTTTTCACTTTATTAAAGTGACTTGATGTGATAAGTAAAAGTGAAAGGTGATGGAAAAGCATTATTGCTTTTGCTTTTGACCTTTTGACTTTACTTTTTGAAAGTAAAAGGTGGTAATTGCTTTTATTAATTTTTGAAATTATTAAAACCATTTACACTTTCTCTCTTTCTTTATTATATTCGAAAATAAGGGTTTAAAAAGGGAGATTCACATTTCTCTCTCTAAGTCCACGTTTTAGGGTTTTGTTTTGGACAAAAATAAAAGCTTATCTCTCTCTCACGGTCTCCTTGGCCGATTCTTCTTCATTTTTCTGGTTTGGAAACACAAAATGGAGAAGATAATGATCTTGTTGCAAGATCCTTGTGCTAGCACACCATATGGGTTATATTAAGGTGATAGGGAAGTGAGTTTGTGAGCTTGGAAAGCTTGAAGCTTGGAGCTTCAATGGAGTCTTTCATGGCCGATTTTTGGAGCATCAAAACAGCCCCCACCGTGTGCCCCACTGCAGTTCTTGAAGGTCAAAACCGAGCTCCATGGAGGAACAAAAGACTTGTGTTCTTTGCATCTCAAACCAATCATTGTGAGTATATGTTTCCACCATTATTCCTTGATGTATTAATGTGTTTTCTTGCTTGATTTCATGATTCTTGGGACCTATATTAGAAACCAACAATGGTATCTTGAGCTATTATCAAGCATGAAAAAGTTAGGGTTAAAATTGGGGATAATAAATTGAAGCATGATTTGGTTAAATTGGATGGTTAAGTATGCTTGTATGTTGATGAATTGAAGTTGTGCATGATCAATTCATTCATGAAATTGGATTGGATTCAATTTTCCCCAAATTTTGGGCATGACAAATTGGGTAAAATCAATTGAAGCATGATTTGATTAAATTGATTGATTAAGTATGCTTAAATGTTGTTGAATTAATGATTGATTGGATCAATTTGATGAAATTATGTTTGTTGGAAAAATTCCCCAATTTTTTGTGTTGGCATAAAGTGACAAATTTGGGTAAACTTTATTTTGAGCTTATTTGTGAAATTGGATGAATGAGAATGCTTAAAGTATGTTTAATTTAAGATTGATTGGATCAATTTGTTGAAATTGTGTTTGGAACAAATTTCCCCAAATTGCTTATGATGGCCAAAATTAAAGAACCCTAAATTTCTTGGTAATTTTGTTTGTTTGATCATTGGATGACTTAAAACAATTGGGTAATGTTGTTTTGAAGTTCAATTGGATTGAATTTTGATTTGGAACAATTTTTCCCTTTTAAAGTGGCTTGGCCGAATTCAATTGAATATGAAATTCATTGTGTTTTTTGTATTTTGATTCATTGGATGAATTTAATTGATTTGGGAATGATGATTGTGGATTCAATTGGATTGAAACCGAATCGGATTGAAAAACCCCTAATTACCGAGAACAAAAGCATGTAAATTGGGTTTGATTTTAATAAATTGTGTTGGACACTATTTAATGTTAAACTGCATGATTAATTAGGCTAATTTGATTTTAGAAATGTTAATGGATAATTAATTGTGTATTACACTTAGGTTAATTAATTATGGAATTTGGAATTTTATAAGTTAATTAATTGGGCTTATTTTGGAAATTGGGCCTTAAGGTTGTAATTGGGCTTTTGGGCTTGGTTGTACCAAGTTAGGTTTAGGCCAATTTGGTTGGATCCAATTGGGCCCAAAACCGCATCCATAAAGTCCAATTATGACTTAATGGACCCTAATTATTTAATTGGGCCTAATGGGCCAAAATTAATTTAAAGGCTTATGGGGTAACTCCCGGATTGGACTTTGGTCATCGGTTTGACCCGAGTTGACCAAAAGTCCACGCCTTAAGAAATTAATTAAAAGCCCATTGGACTTTAATTAAATAAACGTTGGACGTTAATTGGACTTAGAGACCCGTAATGATTGAATTTGGAATTCAAGTCGTAAAGGTTCGTTAATAAAGTGTAATATTCAATTTGGAATTGAATAGTGAATTAGAATTAAATGCGCATTAAATTGGATTTAATTTTGTAGTTTAATTTAATTCGAGAATTCGTACTTTGAGTACTTATTCGCAAAACGAGTTTGACTCGAGCAAAAATCAAATCGTTGTTTGAACATTGGATGATCACTAATTATCAGATTAATTAATTGGATTAGATTGATTGATGACATGCTTGTATGAATACATGGTTGCGATGCATGAATAATGTATATCGGATGGATATTAGTCGGGTGGGTGGGTTTTGGAAATGTTGTAATAAATTTGATTTATTAATTGGACCTGCGTGTCCAGCCTTATCACCTCTATACTCTTTGTATTCTCTTCTCACCTATTCCCCTCAATGTAAATGAGGTTTCTTTAGAAGTGTAGTGTGTAACGGGTAGAAGTAAATACATGTGCTAGCTTTGGAGAGAGAAAATGAGAGATTTGATCTAGGATCAATGTAAGATCCATCCGCATATCATTATTATTTATTTCATATGCGCTTATTATGTGTTTAGAATGCATGTTTAAGGGTGTATGAAGATGAGACCTTAACAAAGATAATAATTGGTAGCCAATTGCACGCGAAAAACCCTCGCTTAATATCAAATGTCTTTCCTTCCATTGAGTGATTCTTACTCAAGATCCGAGATTGGCATTGGGTTGTTGGCCAAAGTCAAGCCCTTTGTCCGTC
>SKCR01039510.1:0-16112 GCA_019454045.1 Zanthoxylum bungeanum
ATGACATTAGTTGCAATTGTGACCAAAATAAATATCTAATAAAGGTTATAAAAGATTTATGCAAGTTGATTTAATAATTATTGAAATGAAATTGAAATTGCAATTTGTTGCATTTGGTCTTGTAATTTCGGCCAAGGTGTAATTGTTACCATATAAATTGATTTTCATTTCATTTAACACTTAACCTAATACACTTTATCACAAACAAAGTTCCATTGAAGAAAGGCAAAGAAAGAAAGTGAAGAAAGAAAAGAAAAACCAAAGAAAAAGCTTGGATTTTGTAAGTTTCTTAAACTTACTATTAGAGAGGAATTTGTTCCTTATGATCTAGGCTACCTCTCATGAGTTTCTTGAGTTATTCTTTTCTTTATTTCTTGTGGTTTTTGATGATGGAAATTTGTTGAAAAGTGTTGAGCATGTATGATGAACAAAGAATGTAACTAGTGTAGTTATATGTATTCTTTTAAGGTTTATGAAACCATGTGCTATTCTAGAGTTGTTGACCCACTCTTAAATGACCTAGATTTGATCTTGAGTTGTTTCATTGTGTTAAGACTTGAATTGGATGAAAGATTGATGATTGAAACATTTGATTTAATGTAATTAGCCTAATTTGTCCAATTTGTGGAAATTGAAAAATTAGGGTTTCTAACTAATTCCAAATTTGGGGGTTTTCATATATGTTGAGCATTTGGGTGTGTATATGATGCATGCAAAGTTTCATGTTGATTGGATTTCATTTGGATGAGTTTTGAAGCATGAAATGACCAAATGGCCAAAATGGAGCCAAGTGAGGCTCACGGCCTTGTGTGAGGAAATTGGGGATTTTGGTTGCTTTGGTGTTTTGATGTTTTGAACATCATAAGTTCATCTTAGAAATGATTTAGAATCATTCAAAATTGATTGGATCAATTTCGGACTAAAACGGACAAAAATACAAAGCAAGGGTATTTCGGTAAATTCACTTAAAATTGGTTTATTGAATTTATTTTCATAATTTGATTATTGGAATATTAAATAAATATTTTATTTAATTTATCCGAGAAAAAGTTTTGAAATATGAAAATAGGATTTTCACCGCTTCCGCTGCGTTACCGGATCACCCCCTAAATAACCCCTTCAGTAGAATATATTTGGTATACTATTATTGAGTTTAACTCAACTAATATCTTCAAATTACTCAGATCTGAAAATTATGAATTGAATTTTTTTTTTATTAGAAATATGATATTTACTATCTTGAAGTGAAGGTAAAAATATCATGGATATGTAAATAAAAGAATGGCATGTTGAATGTCCTGATAATAATCATGAATCCTCATGATGATAAAGTAATAAAAATGGATATAACCAACATATTATCTTTTAAATATTGTCATTTAAATGAGATAATTTTCCTCTCTTTAAAAGAAAGTAAGCTTCCTGAAGTAAGCCACACATTTTCTTAGAATTAGTTTATTATGTCTCATTTAGATTTTAACTCCAGTCATTGTGAAAATGAAGTGCGAATGATAATTTATTTGCAGCAAATTGTAAATCAATTACGTGATGTATTTATACATGCATCAGTTACCAAGTCACATATACTAGTTGTTAATATACTAACCTGGGTGATTGTTCATGTTGAACAATCTAGTGTAAAACAGCCAATGAATCATCTATTGCACGTCAGAAACGTGGTAGACCACTTGATTCTAACGATATTATTCCCCGGAAAAGCAAAATAAGAGATCCGGATCCTATTGAAAATAATTCTCAAGTAATGATTATACTCACATCTTCTCAATCACCAGTTCCAGAAGAACTGATAGTTCCTGAAGAGATACCAACCCCTGAAGAGGCTTAAAATTCCAAAAACGAGGAAAAGTCTACAAATTATACTTATACAAGAGAACTGTGGGATCAAAAGGAAATAACAATCGACAATGTGTTTTCATATACAGTAGCTACTGAAATTGCAAATGATTTTGAACCTTAAACTGTCAATGTAGACAAAGACACGATTGGCCTAAATGGAAAGAAGCAATTCAAGCAGAATTGACTTCTTTAGCCAAACGTGAAGTATTTGGACCCGTAGTCCAGACACCTGAAGATGTCAAACTCGTTGGTTACAAATGGGTGTTTGTACGAAAACGTAATAACATAATAAAATCATTAGATATAAAGCGCGACTAGTTGCACAATGTTTCTCGCATAGACCATGTATTGACTATGATGATACGTATTCCCCTGTGATGGATACCATTACGTTTCGATTTTTAATCAGTTTGCCAGTCTCTGAAAGATTGGACATGCGTCTTATGGACATAGTGACAATATATTTGTATGGGTCACTTGATACTGATATTTACATGAAAATCCCTGAAGGATTGAAGATGCCTGAAACATATAAATCAAAGGATCGTAAAATGTGTTCAATCAAGTTACAACGATCTTTATACGGATTGAAACAATCTAGACGCATGTGGTATAATCGTTTGAGTGAATATTTGATGAAAGAATGATATATAAATGATCCTATTTGCCCATGTGTATTTATTAGAAAGTCCAAAATTGAATTTTCCATTATAGCAGTATATGTTGATGATATGAACTTAATTGGAACTCCTGAAGAGCTTCTAAAAACTGCTGAATATTTGAAAAGAGAATTTAAGATGAAAGACTTGGGAAAAACAAAATATTGTCTCGGCTTGCAGATCGAGCATAAAACTAACGGAGTATTTATCCATTAGTCTGCATATATTGAAAAAATTCTCAAACGTTTCAACATGGATAATGCTCATTCATTAAGTACTCCCATGGTAGTCCAATCTCTCGATCCTAAAAAGGATCAATTTCGTCATAAAGAAGATAATGAAGAGATACTTGGTCCAGAAGTACCATATCTTAGTGCAATTGGTGCCTTACTGTATTTAGCTCAATGTACCAGACCTGATGTTGTATTTTCTATTAATTTATTGGCAAGATTTAGTTCTTCGCCAACTCGAAGACACTGGAATGACGTCAAACATATCTTTTTTTTATCTTCACGGTACTAAAGACTTGAGATTATTTTATTCAAATGAGCTAACAAAAAAATCAGGCATTGTTGGTTACGCTGATGCAGGATATCTCGCTGACCCTCACAAGGCACGTTCACAAACAAAGTATGTTTTTTTACCTATAATAATACAGCAATTTCATGGCGATATACAAAATAATCTTTTGTTGTTACCTCATCCAATCACTCAGAGATACTTGCACTACATGAAGCAAGCAAAGAGTGTATATGGTTAAGGTCACTTATCCATCACATTCAGAGCACATGCAACTTAAATTCTGCCACATATATTCCAACAGTGATATATGAAGATAATGCTACATGTATTGCACAAATTAGAGAAGGGTACATCAAGGGAGACAGAACCAAACACATCTCACCTAAATTATTTTATACTCATGAGCTCCAGCAGAGCAAGCAAATTGATGTCAAGCAAATAAGATCAACTGATAATTTTGCAGACTTATTTACAAAAGTTTTACCGACATCAACATTTGAGAAGCTTGTATATAGTATTGGCATGCGTCGACTTAGTAAATATTCCTTATGATATCTCTCATCATGGGGAGCATATTCATTGACATGAAACAAATGTATTGTACTCTTTTTCCTTCGACTAGGTTTTGTCCCACTGGATTTTACTGGCAAAGTTTTAATGAGGCAATGTTATTTCGCTCAGAAGTCAAATAAATTATGTAGGACTAAAGTTGTCGGGCTCAAATGGGAGTGTTGTAATGTGTGATGATCCCAACTACTTAATCTTTATCTTGTAAATATTATTATTTTATTATTTTGTAACTTATCTCTCCACAACTCCTCCCTATAAATATAGAGGAGCACCATTTGTATTTTATATCAAAAATCAATTCATTGAGAATCAAATAAGAAAAGCCTGCAGCTTTCCAATGTATCTTTCTCTTTATCTATTTCTCTTTTATTTTAAAACACAATGCAATTAATTTATTTGTGATACAGAGATAAATATGAAGAATTAATTTATCTCATAAATTTTGTCACAATATTCAGGAATGTAATTTTATAGACAATTCAGCCCCTTGTATATAAAGAATAAAATTACATTATTAAGATTATTTTTCAAGATAATATAAGGTGTATCCCGATGTCAGAATTGCTTATGAGTTTAGTAAAACTGCAGCCACCAAAGTGACATTTTTTACTAGAATCTTTTAAGTGATGACGGTCTCACATGTTTTAGGGATATTTTTATTTTTTGATGTACAGTCTTCTATCTAAATATGTGGATTGTATGTTAAATTTTAGAAACATTACATATGAGACTTATGGTTAGGAATGGACTAGTCTGAGTGGTTTATTCACCCAAAGGTGGTAGACTTACGAGGATTGGATAAGTGTTCTGAATCGTCTTATATGAAGAATTTTTAATTACATATTGTATATTCTGCCCAAATGTGTTTATACAGTGATGTGCTAAAATTCTTGGTATAATACTCTTTTATGACTTGAAGTATGTATTATCTTGTGTTGTGCTTAAACTAAAGAATTGCATTGTTATTTGTTTTTCAGTCACTTTTTCAGTTAACAACAACACTGTGATTATAGAGATGTTGATTGGCTCCAATTTTAAAGTGTGGAAGAGAGATGTGCAGTTAGTTATGGAATTAGCAGATATAGATCTTGCTATGACTACTCCTAAGCCAACTGATATTAATAGTTCCAGTACTGATACTGATAAGTAGCTGCATACAGTATGACATAAGTCAAATCGCATGTGTTATTTGACTATAAAGAGATCTATTCATGAGCATTTGCTAGTGGTCTTCCAAAAACCTCTATAGCAAAAGATTTCCTGACATTAGTATCTGAAAGATATAAAGTCTCAATCAATGCAGAAATTGCTACCATTCTGAAGTAATTATACTCAATGAAGTATAATGGTAATAGAGGTGTTAGGGAGTACATTTTGATGATGGTCCATATTCAGAATAAGCTAAAAAATCTTAACATTGTTCTTCCAAATACTTGCATTGTCCATCAAGCATTGAATACTCTGCCTACAGAGTTTGGTACAATTCTAACTACTTACAATTCGAGGGAAAAACCATGGAATGTCAATGATTTTATAGCTATATGTGTTACCGAGGAAGAGAAACTTAAGGCAGGGCGTACAGATGCAACTCTCATTGTTTATAAGCCTCGCAAGAAAGGTAAGAAATCTAAATTTTTAACTTCTGGTAATGTTCAGAATTGCAATAAAACTGGCCAGACAAGTGCTATGGGCGGTACTAAAGGTGTCTTCAAGAAAGAACTTAAATATTTATTTTGTAAAAATAAATGGCATAAGAAATCAGAGTGTTCCAAGTATAAAATTTGGTTAGAAAAATATGGGCATACAGGTAACTCTTTGGTTTTTGTTGTATGTGAATCCAATTTAGTTAATGCCACATCCAGTTCTCGGTGGCTTGATAGTGGAGCAACTAATCATGTTGCTTTCACATTGCAGGAATTCATAAACAAGAGGAAACCAAATAAGGATGAGTTCAAGCTCGTAGTTGGCAATAATGAATTGGTGGATGTACATTATGTTGAAGATGTTTGTTTAAAACTAGACTCCAATTAAACTTGTTTTGACAATGTTTTGTATATACCATCATTTAGACGAAACTTGATATCGATATCTGTACTCGAAAAATAAGGTTATGATTTTGAGTTTAATAGGTTCTGTATCTGTATATTTCAACTCAAATAAAGTTGGCCATTGTGTTTTGTCATACGATTTGTACAGTCTCTGTTTGGCATCAAGTGAAGTCTATTCCAATTCATATAATGTTGAACAAGTTGCCAAAAGACCCTTAATAAAGTAAAAGTCATCCATGTTGTGGCATAAAAGACTTGGCCACATTTCTAGGGAAATAATAGAAAGGCTAATAAAGTATGATATTCTATCTACTTTTGACTTTAGTGATCTAGAAATATGTGTTGTCTGTTGTAAGGGTAAATTAAGCAAAATAAAGAAAAAGGAATCTACTCGTAGCTCCAATCTTTATAAATTATTCATACAGACATAAGTGGACCTTATTCTCCCACAATTTGCAATAATAATTATTATATACATTCATTGATGATTTTTCCCGATATGGATATCTGTACTTGATTAAGGAAAAGTTTTGAAGCCCTTGATAAATTCAAGATCTTCAAGACTGAAGTTGAGAAACAGTTGGGACAAACTATCAAGATTGTTAGGTCTGATCGGGGTGGTGAGTATTATGGTAAACATGGGGTCAGTGGACAAATAAATGGACTGTTTGCCAGATACTTAGAAGACTGTGGAATAGTAAGTCAATTTACTATGTCTGGTAGTCCTGAACAAAATGGTGTGGTCAAAAGGCAAAATCGCACCCTTCAAGAGATGGTAAGGAGTATGATGTCTAGAACTAATCTTCCATACTTCCTTTGGGGTGAGGCAATTAAAACGGCTCATACATCCTCAATAGAGTTCCAAGTAAGTCTGTTTCTAGAACTGCTTTTGAAATATGGACCGGTAGGAAACCTAGCATGAGTCACCTCAGTGTTTGGGGATGTCATTCAGAAGTACGCCTTTATAATCCCATTGAAGGTAAATTGCAATCCAGATCTATTCGTTGCTATTTTATTGGATACCGTGATCATTCTAAAGGCTACATATTCTAATGTAGAGAATGAGGTTATAGGATTGTAGAATCACAAACATCTAAGTTCTTGGAATTTGATGTGGCTGATAAAGATAATCATACAGAAATCTCAAATCAATGACAACATACCAAAATTGTTCATATACCTATACTCATACAATCTGAGACCTTGGAACCTACACCTGCGACTAATCCAGTTATGGAGGATGAACCCATACAGATAAATGAGGTTCCGCCATTACATGATATAGTTGCAGAGGTTCCATTAAGAAGGTCAACCAGGGTAAGACGGTCTGTTGTTCCCTCTGATTATGATGTTTATTTAAATGGGATTGATTATGACATAAGTCATTGTCTGATGCAACAACTTTTAAAAGAAGTTGTTTCTGGTTCTCAATCTGATCTATGGTGGAATGCAATGAGAGATGAAATGCAATCTATGAGATATAATGGTGTGTGAGAGCTTGTTGAATTACCTGAAGATTGTAGACCTATTTGTGGACAACAGAACCTGGGCGACGCCGTTCCTAGGCTCGCGGCCTAGTTGGGAAGTACTAAATAACATGGAGTCGCCACCAGGTGTGAACCGGGACAAAGATTTAAGGCCGCACTCACCCCTCGCAAGGGAAGACCTCAAACCGTTGGGTTCGGAATGGTCCCTTACTTATGTCACTTGTATGAAAGGATTTATGTAATAATTAATCAAGCTTAAGTAACACTTATTTCCAAGAGTATCATGCTTCTAAATTCTCATATGCAAAATAAAACTTATTTTACACATTTCACATATATCTCACATTTAAAATTGCATGCTTAACATATATCAAAATGGCAACGAACATACAACTTCATTTGCATATTACATTCAGGAAAACACAAGCACACATATATTAACCATACAAGCAACACATATGGGCACTTTTCCAAGTTTGTGTGGGCTTTTAGTGCAGTGGTATGTGATTATTTTTAAGATTATCTATGCAGTTTTTTTTATGTTATGTTTTTAAGGATTTGGGCTGCTGTTTTAAGGTAATCTAGGAGGTTGTTTAGGCGTGTTTTAGGATTCGGCTAAGGGTGAGTTTGGTGTGTTCTAGATTCGGCTATGGTGGTTGTAGGTGCTTTGGATTCGGCTATGGAGGGTGGTGGCTTGTGGTGGTTTCTTTGTTTTCTTTCTTGTGTATGTGTGAAGTGTTTCTTTTTTTTTTTTGTTTAGTCTTGGGTGTGTAGAGAGATTCTAGAGAGATTTCGAGAGAGTTTGGGGTGTGAATTATCTATGTCAATGAGAGGAATGGCTTGGGTTAGGGGTTGTTTATATAGAAGATGTCTAGGGTTTCACCTTGTCTCACAAGGAAGAGATTTGGTGCATTCAATAAGGATATGATTTAGTGCTAGGTAAGGAAAGCAATAGATTTGATTGGGGGACATGTCTTGGCTAGATTAGGAATACAATATATTTGATTGGTTATGATTAGGCATTTAATTTGTTAGATTAGGAAGTCAATATTTTTAATTTGTTATGATTGATTTTAATTAGGTATATCATCTTTTTAATTAGGTATATAATATATTCAAATTATTAATTTAGGCATGATTTTAGTTTAAGTTTGGTAGATGTTTTAAATATTTTATTTAATGTTTAATGATTAAATTAATATTTATTTATTTAATTTGGGATGTGTTTTATGGGCTTTGGGGAGCTAAATGGGCTGGGTGTGAGGCTAGCAGCAAAACCAGAATTACCGAACACCGTTCGAACGCTTCCTCGAACGCGACACGAAAACACCCGCAATCTGTTGCCGTTCGAACGAAATAACGAACGCAGCACTAACGAAGACAGTGAGCTTGTTTATCCTGAATTTCCCCTTCCGATATTCGTTTCCCGCAGCTTTCGTGACTCAAAAGGTAGTGCCTCAAAATGAGACTCATCATCGGGTTTCACATGCAAAAAAATGCAATGCCTACACTATGGCTGTAAATGGGTCTATAAGACCAAGAAAGACTCAAAGGGAATATTGAGAGGTTTAAGGCCAGATTAGTTGCCAAAGAATTTACTCAAATATGAGGAATTGATTATACTGAAACATTTTCTCATGTATCTTCTAAAGATACATTTAGAGTAATCATGGCACTAGTAGCTCATTATGATTTAGAGCTACATCAGATGGATGTTAAAACTGCATTCCTAAATGGAGAATTAAGCGAAGAGTTCTATATGGTACAACCTGAAGGATTTCAGAAAGATGGTGAAAATCATCTTGTTTGTAGACTTAAAAAGTCTATTTATGGTTTGAAACAAGCCTCACGACAGTGGTACCTAAAGTTTGACAATGTAATCTCCTTTTTAAGCTTTGTGGAAAGTAAAGTTGATAGATGCATATATATCAAGACCAGTAGGAGCAAATATATCTTTCTCATTCTCTATGTAGATGATATTTTGCTTACATGTAACGATCTAGGAATGATGCATGAGGTAAAGCAATCATTGTCTAGACATTTGATATGAAAGATCTTGGAGAAGCCTCTTTTGTTCTGGGTATTGAAATCCACAGAGATAGAACTCAAAAGATATTAGGTCTCTCTCAGAAAGCATACATTGAGCGGATACTGAAGAGATTCAGTATGCATGATTGTAAATCTTGGGATGTGCCAATTGCTAAAAGTGATAAATTGAGCCTGGCACAGTCACCTGAGAATGAGGTTGAGAGAGAGTCCATGAAGGCAGTGTTGTATGCTAGTGCAGTAGGAAGCCTGATGTATGCACAGATATGCACTAGACCTGACATTGCATTTGCAGTTGGTGTATAGGGAAGATTTTATCTAATCCCGGAAATGAACATTGGACTGCTACCAAGAGAGTTTTTAGATATCCTAAGGGGATTAAAGATTACATGTTGATATACAGAAAGGTTGAGAATCTTGAACTAGTAGGGTATACGGACTCTGACTTTGCTAGTTGTTCATATGATAGGAAATTTACCTGAGGATATGTGTTTATGCTAGCAGGTGGAACTATATCTTGGAAAAAGTGTCAAGCAGACATTAGTTACATCTTCCACATTGCAGGCTGAGTTTGTAGCTTGTTTTGGTGCAGTGTCACATGCTGTTTGGTTACGAAATCTCATTAAAGAATTGTCAGTTGTTGACTCCATTTCTAGACCTATGAGATTATATTGTGATAATCTTTCAGCTGTATTATTTGCGAAAAATAATAAGAATATCACTGGGTCAAAACATAGAGAATGTCAAATACTTGACAATTAAGGAGCTAGTTAAGAAATGTGACATTATTGTAGAGCATATCGGTACATATGATATGATTGTTGATCCTTTGACCAAAGGTCTTTGACCCATTGTTTATGTAAAGCATGTTGCTTGTATGGGTTTGGTAAAGTCTTTTGATACCTTAGGTTAGTGGGAGGCATCATTTCTCTATGTTATTTTGTTTGTACATTTGTACATGTATTTTGTGTATTATGCAATGATTATCTATAAAGTACATCTTCATTGGAAGATATTAAAGTTTATTGTTTGATATATCATTGTTTGAAGTCTTATGATGGGTGTCAATCATAAGCATTGGCTTGGGACATAAAGTTATAAAACCTTGTTGGTATGTCTTGTGACGCATAAAGTTTATCTCGAGACAATAAAGTTATAAAAGACATACATGCTTATAATTTAAACCTTGATTTCTCATGCGTGCCTGAGCTGCATAAGGTAGAGAAATTGGTGACCGATAAAAGAAAATAGTACATGATTTTTTTTATCATAAAATGAGTGCTATTGTATCTTAATGCTCTATCACATCTTGTTCATGTCGATAAGGTTGTTTGATATATATGACCATGGAATGGACTATGTTGCATTATAATGTAGGTATCGCCATATTCTATATCTATGATCTTATTAGACGAAATGATATACTAGAGTTGTTTCTGAACCAATTTTGGATCCATAAAATATTCTTAGCATTAAAACATCCACAATTGATATCGTCCAAGTGAGAGAATGTTAGAATATTTTTTTTAATATTATTATGGGCTTCTATTAATTGTGATATAGGTTTTAATAAAGCGCTAAGATAATTGGTTTTGTAATAGAATCTGTGAAACCCAATTGTTTGATCTAATAAAGTGGGTTGCACTCTATATTATTTGATGTGTGGATATTAGAGCGGGCTCTAGAATTGTTATGGACTTTTGATGGTGAGTCCATTACACTCCATAAATTAGTGAGCTAGGGTCTCACCCTCACTCCTCTATAATAACTTACTCAATAAACTGCGATATATGTTTCTCCCCTCTCATTAATGATTCTTCAATTATTAAAGTTAGTGAAGTATTATTATTATAATGCATATTATGCTTTGTCTCATTATGACAAAGTTACGCATGTGAAAGTGAATAGTAATATGATTATATATATAATATATATTAATATATATATATATATATATATATATAAAGTAGCATATTGTTGAAGGCATAAGTAACAAGACAATTGTTATCATTTTGCCGAGAGTCTTCTTCCAATTGCAAAAGTGAGCAATTAAGAGAAATACCAGAGAAGAGAGAAACGTTCAAGGCTTGATCAATTAAGGCATAAGGAAAGCTTAATACAGAGAGTAAGTTTCTCATCATCAAGAAGAGGAGAGCAGATGGTGATCTCCTCAGTGCAACTTATCAATAGATTTACAAAAAAAATTTGCTGCGATATGGATTCTAAATCAAGTACGCTCCCTGAATCATCCGAATAATTTTTTACTTTGTATTCTAAGCTCTTGTGTTAAAGGTCTTGTTACAAATAAATCCCAACATAAGCTCAAATAATTTTTTAAAACTTGTTTACCAAGTAAATTATCAAATAATCATTATTTGACGATTTATTTAAAGTACCCCAAACATACTCACAAGGTATTATTAATTTTTTTTTTGGGTTTTGGGTTTATGGTGGATTAATTGTTTTGGGCCTTTTGAATTCTCCCTCGTTCGCTTCTTTCATTCTTCTTCACAAGTTTCGGAATACTCAAAAAAGGTAAAGAAAATTTTCCTCTTAATTCTTATTCTTATACAAATCTATAAATGTGAACTGTATGCCACCAGTAACGTACTACTAGCCCTCTGTAATTCAAAGAAAAAAAAATTAAGTTGCACTTCTTTTTCTAAAAGATAAGAGTGGGTAAATCTAAATATATTTTAACTTGCCATCTTTCTAAATAATCTGGATGACAAAATTGATGAAATGTTTGAAAACTAACTTGATTATGTCTGTTAAGGCTGCATTGAACTATTCACCATTTGTTTTAAATATCCCTTAACTTAACGTATTTTGATGGAAGAAAAATCATATGTTCATCCATAATGCAAATGAATTGATGCCCACCATGACTTTTTGTCATTACCTCTTAACCTCTCTCAAATTATTATTATGTAAATGATCAAATTTGACAATACATATTTCAATCAAATTAATATCTCAAAGGATATACAGAAATATCAAACACTTTAATTCCATACATATTCATAATTCCACGGCTCTATCATACAATTTTAAAAAGCCATTAGATTATTAGCAATACGCATATGCCCTTTTAACTTCAAAGAGCAACTGGGTATCTATCAACACAGTCAAGCCATGGATTGGTAACAGGCTTCTTCACACGGCGCATCGCCTGCCAAACAACACTATTACACTTAAACCCAGAACCAAAAGAGATTTGCCAAACCCTATCTCCTCTTTTAACTCTTTCTTTAGCTTCCAAGTAGGCAAGCTCATACCAAATGCTACTGCTAGACGTGTTACCAAAACGATGCAGTGTCATTCTTGATGGTTCCATGTTCTCGTTACTCAGCTCAAGGTTCTTCTGCAGCTCGTCTAGCACTGTCTTGCTGGCTGCATGCACGCAAAAATGCTCAAACGCGAGCTTGTAATCTGGAATGTAGGGTTTTGTACTGGCTGGTGATGATGATAGGGATTTGTCGGATGTTCTGCTGCTGCGGCTTCCGAACAAGTGGCGCCAGATTAAGGTGGCGAAGAAGAAGAGCTGCTCTGAGATGGGAAGAACCAGAGGACCCAATGTGGTGATGTTTGTTTTGAGAGCATCGCCGCCTATTTCCATTATGTTTTTGCTCACCTTTAGCCCTTTGAATCCTTGTTCATCTTCCTCTTGATAAACACTCCTGATGAATGAAGCCTTTAATTTATAGTTTAATGAAAGATAAATAATGTATTGATATCAAAATTTGAGTGGTTGAAATAGTTGCGTAATTAATATTTTTATTAACCCTTAAAATAAAT
Organism: Zanthoxylum bungeanum; assembly: GCA_019454045.1. NCBI lineage: Eukaryota > Viridiplantae > Streptophyta > Magnoliopsida > Sapindales > Rutaceae > Zanthoxylum > Zanthoxylum bungeanum. The sequence continues at coordinate 12,988 of SKCR01039510.1, forward strand.
AATTTATATATTATAAATGTATACACTATTCTTTTTTTTAGGATGATAACTAAATCTGCTTCCTACTTATATGAGCAAGTTCAAATTCATAACATACTGCATTACATAATGGTAGGGTGATGGAAAAGTTCGGTCCAATGATTTTTTAAGGTTGGGGTTGGGTTTATTGCCATTCCTACATAACATTAACAAAATAGAATAAAAAATTACTTAATTTTAGTTTTTCTATAAATTATTTGCTTAACAAAAAGTATTTAATTTTATATGTTATTTTGTCACTATTTTGATCAAGTATCATTTTTCATTATATTAATAAATTTTATTAATTGAACCAATTAAGACTAGCACCCACGGTCCCCATAGCCAATAGTGGGGTTTGAAAAATATCATCAGTGTCTAACTTCAATCCGCAAATATACACAAAATCTGAATTCACAAAATAAAAAATCTGGACTCGCAAGGATTCCGGTCCGAATACAAGTGTTCTGGATTTTTCAAATACATGGATATAGAAATTTTAGCAAGAAATTTATATAAATATAGAAATTTACTTCTCCACCTCTGACACCACATCTCCCGTCCCCCACACAAAATGACAAAAATCTCCCTAACTTTAAATTTATATATATATACAAATTACATATATATTTTTTTCATTTCATTAATTAATTTTTTTATTTTTTAAATTTTTTAGTTTTGTTAAATTTATATTTTTTGTTCTTTATATATATATATTCTTTATTTTTTTAATAAATATTATAAATTTCTTATTTATTGTTATTTATTTTGTATTTATTTATTCATTAATTTTTTTTATTCCTTATTAATTTATTTAACACTACTAATCTATTAAAATAAATATATTTAATTAATAAAATAACAAAATACATATAAATACTTATTTGGGAAATTTTTTAAGAAGATGGATAGTTATGTAAATTTATAGGGGGACAGTGGAGGGGGAATTTGTAAAGGATGGGGAAAAGTAGTGCTCATAAATATAACTTAGATCCAAAATTTAAAATATATATATATATATATATATATATATATATATATATATAAATATAAGATTATCTTTTCGAAAAAAATAATAATAAGATTAAAAAATACGGATTTAAATTGTTGAAAAAATTATATAAATATAATTCAAATATTCGAGTATACGCACATCTGGATCTTGACATAACAAGATCCGGAACCGATCTACCTATAAGACCACTAAAAAATAAACACAATAATAACATAAAAACAAAAGATCAGTTGTCATAGAGAACAGAAGCAAACCTGAAGCTCCGGTCATCGGCGCCTTTATGCGTTCGAACGATGTGTTCAAGCCGGTACTTGGCCCGATGGAAGTCACGGCGCCGGTTAGACAGGAGGACAGCGGAGCAGCCCATCCGAAAAAAGCAATTCGGAATGATCATGGATCGGTCTCGGCCCGAATACCAATTATAGCCCATCATCTCAGTGCTCACAACAACAGCATAGTTGTTGGGATTAGCCTGCAACATATCCCGGGCCAAGTCCACTCCTATAATCCCCGCACTGCAGCCCATGCCCCCAAGATTGTAACTGATAATATTCCCTCTCATTTTGTAACGATTTATTATCATTGCTGAGAGCGAGGGCGTAGGATTAAAGATACTACAATTCACGACGAGGATCCCGACGTCCTTTGGCCGGATTCTAGTCTTTTCGAGGAGCTCGTCCAGAGCTCCAAACATCACCATTGAAGCTTCCAATCTTCCGTGTTTCATCGTCATGCAATTCTCAGAAGACATCACTGCCTTTGGTATGTACGTTTCATCACCAAGCCCCGATGATTGTATGATTCTGCTTTGAAATTCCACGCTTGCCTCATCAAACTTGCCTGATTTTCTCGCTAGTTCAATGAACTGCTCTCTCGTCACCTGAAATTTAAAAAAAAAACAGAGATTCACCACACCAGTTTAGTTACAGTTACAGGTCTAACGTTTCAGATATATATATAACCTGACACTCACCTTGAGATCATCTGGTGGGCGATAGCAGGCAAAATCGACTAGATAAACAGAGCGAGGGCGTGACATGAAGTAAAAGGAGAGAGTGAAAACAAACAGACCGAAGAAACCAAGCACGGTGACCAGATCGTAGTGGGTATCTTCCCAAAGCTTCTTCAAAAGCTCTTCTCTACTGAGACTCCCCACTTCAGCACTAAACACAAGTACCAAAACGGGTATGGTGGCCAAATAAATGGCATGGTTGATGAGATAATGGTATCCTAGCTTCACATACTTGAGTTTCACGGACTGGAGGAAATCCGGCAGCCGTCGCCGGACTCGAACGGAGAAAGTTAAGGAGCCCGCATTGGGCCCGGATGATTCAACCCCACGGTTGACGATTTCAGTTGACAAAAGATCTTGTTCACTTCTAGCCATAATGTAGTTGTTGTAAATTATCTTATTGTCTGGATAAGAATGGATTCCAAGTAGGGCTTATATATATATATATATATAAAGAGAATTTATGAGAAATCAAAATGGGTGGGTGAAGTGTAGTTAGTATTGGCACCCACTTGACTGCTTGAGTAGTTGAGCAGTTGAAAGATTTTCAACTGCCTTAAATTCTTCATTCAATGAGGGTCACTGGTCGAATTCAAACTTAAAATGACTTGTTTCCGATGATGTAAAGTGATGATTTGGTCAGTTTCTTGTGAAAAATTTGAGGGAAAAATTAAAAGACTAGAAGAAACGGTCAAGTAGTTGAAGTTATGGGCACCTCTTCTCTTTGAAACATCATCACCATACCAGCTGGCCTGTCTTTTTTATATAGACTCGACTCTTAGTTTAGCTACTACCTTCTCTTTCCTATTAAAAATGGAGCATGCTATAAATAAAATAAATAGTTTAGGTACCAAGTATAATCTCACCGACGAAATTTATATTCTTTTCATAAGCTTTAAAAAAAAAAAGATTAAAACAAAATAAACTCATGGGTGACATCTTTAAATAATTTAAACAATTTTATAATGCCTCACCTCAAAGGTAAAGTCCCCATAATTTGTTTACAAAATAAATAATAATTTTATATAGAAAGAAAATAAAAATTATATTTTCTTTTTAATAGATGACTTTTACTATTAA
>SKCR01039511.1:0-13780 GCA_019454045.1 Zanthoxylum bungeanum
TTGCCTCATGCTTTCCTTAAGTTTCTAATGGGAATTTGAGGATTGCATCTTATTGTATTTACTTTTTAGTATTTAAATTATGTATTTTTATTTTTAATTTTAATTTCAGTATTTAATTTCTTTTAATTTCTTTTATGTTTTGTATTTAAATTTCTGTTGGGAAAATAGTGAAACATTTAATATGATTAACTAGGTTAATCTCACTTAATTATAGTATATAAATTTTAATTTAACCGGACTAATTAATGACAGACTTTATTACCGCCTATATGGTCGGTTTAAATATAAATTACTTTACCGCCTATATGGCCGGTCTTTATATGATAGATAATTACTGCCTATATGGCTGATGTAATTGGACTAAAATGGATTACCGCTTATATGGCTGGTTTTATATGTTTGATGTTATTAATTCCTGAGAAAGCATAACAGAAAATAATTTATATATTATAATAAGTGAGATTCCTATGTTTGAATATTAAATGTAGATCCCCTAACCCCGGTATTTTATTTTATTCTAGGGAAGTGATGAAACATAATATTCACATACTTAATAATTGATTTAATTATATATTGAGTAATTCTTTAGTTTGTTTATTGAATCTTAAGCTTAATGCTTCTTGTTGTCTGATCACCAATAAGATTGATGTGGTAAACTTAAAATGAACTTGGAAAATGGATTTTAGGTTTCAGCCTTAGATTCAATAGCTCACGATCTTCCTTAAGGATAGATAACCATTTAATAGATTTCTTTACAGGATAGGAATATACCTGTCGGGCGTGGGTAGTCATAATTGGCACTTAAACTTAATGAATTCAGATAACTTGATTAACATATAAATATGATTAATTGAGTTATACTGAGTATTTGTATCTGACCATCGGAAGATGCTTTTACATAATTTCGTGTTCCAGGTTAGCAGACTGATTTATTACACATATATAAGAGAATCGATTCATCATTAGAATAATATTGTGTTGAATCACAACCCTAAATATTTGTGTCTTTTGTTTATTTTCTTCAGTATTTCCTTTAGTATTTTTATTTATTTAGCAAATCCACATTCAATCAACCAATCAAGCGATCATTCTTTTCTCCATTAATTAGATATCTGTAAATAAATAGTATCAATAATTAATAACAATAGTAGGAATTAAGTCCTCATGAGATCGATATTTTTATACTACTTGAACGATATATGCGCTTGCTGAAAGTACCTACAAGCAATAGCGACAAGAAATCTCTATACCCAAGAGGGGGTGAATTGGGTTATCGCTATAAATGCGGAATTATAAAATCTTTGCCGATTTTAAGCTCTTATTACCAAGTGGGAGTTTTAGGCAATTTTCTCTATTCCAATTAATAGCCTATATGCAAGTTTCTAATCAATATTATAAATGTAATCAAACTTGCAAATAAGTAAAAGTTAAGGGAAAGAGAAATACGACACCACGATTTATAGTGGTTCAGCCAAACGTGCCTACGTCCACTCCCCCAAGCCTCGCTTGAAGATTTCCACTAGAATCGAGTTTTCCGTGGTTCACTCGTAACCAAGAGTTTTCCGCCAAGGCGCACTCCAAACCTTTTACAAGATTGAGTTTTCTACGTAGGTGCACTCACAACATTTACAAATTACCCAAACGATGAGATTTCACAAATCACAAGTGTTTTTGATAAAGAAGAATTAAAATACACTTGGGCACTCACAAATAATAAGAAGATTGTGTGAGAGCAAACCCAAGTGTTTCTAAGCTCACTAAATGTATGGAAGGTGTGTGTGTGAGCTTGGATGAGTGTTTATGAATATGAAGGTGTATGACACTCTTGTTTGCCTTAGAGAATGTGTATGAAGGTTTTCTAGATCTCTAACTTAAGGCAAAAGAGTTGGGGTTCTATTTATAATAAAATGCAAAGTTTTCCCCAACTTACAGCGAGACCGGCGAGAAAACCGGCAAGGAGACCGGCATGCCGGTCTAGGGTTTCAATATCTCCCAACGGCTATATAACGTTCGAAAAACTAGCCGTTAGACCGGCGAGCAAACCGGTATGGAAACCGGCGAGGAGCTCCCTGGTTCCAGAGAGCATGTTTTTCTCAGCCAAAACCGGCATGAAGACCGGCGAGAAAACCGGCATGGAGCTCCCTGGTTTCAGCTCACTGGTTTCAGTTCTGATGACCAGTCAAGACTGACGACACTTGGTATTTTGGCCATAACTTCCTCTAGAAAATTCCAAATCATGATTTGTAAATTTCTACATAAACTAGACACATAGATCTAGCTTCTGTAAAAAATTCAACTCCAAAAACATTAAGATGAATTTTATGGAAATTTTCTAATGTGACATGTATGCAGAAAACGCACATCTGAACATGTTGTAGTAAAATGGCTCTAGAAAAATTTATATGCATCGGAATTGTGTTACGTTTGAACCGTATCAAACTAGAGACACATATCTATCTAACGGTATATCATTTGAAGTTTAATTCAACCGTTTGCTAGTTTTTAGAAGATCATTTACCGATGCGTTTGTGCATGAAGTTCATTTTGGTGCAAATAAAATGCAAATGATTCTTTTAGCATTTTAAGCCATTTTAAATGCAAGTGATGCAAAATGTATGATTCCTAAGAGCTTTAGATCACTTGAGTAAACTCACTTATAATAAAATTTAGCTCTTAATCATTATCTTCGATTTGCCGCTAGTCTTCATATTCTCGCTCTTCACCCCATATGCTTCGACACTTTTTGTAATGCTTCGTGTTTGTACGTCGAAGTCTTCATTCACGTTGACGTCATCAAAATCCTTTTATGCGATCAAGTCGCCAACAATCTCCCCCTTTTTGATGATGGCAACCCCTTAAAACTTGTTGATACTTGTGAGCTTCTTGGAGTCCAAATTTGACAATTTTGCTCCCCCTCAACATAAGCTCCCCCTCAATGTGTGATTGTCTTGAATATAGCTCTATAACAACTTGACAAACACATTAGTACATTCACTCCCCCTTAAACCAAGGGTGAGGGTTAAACAAGTTTTAATCTCATTTCTAATGATTTCTCCCCCCCTTTGACATTATCAAAAAGTGGAGAAGTAAATATTAAAATCAAAATCAAAATGAGATACCAATTACATATGTGCTATAAAGATACCAAAAATTAAAAAATATGCACATTTTGGCAATTTAGAGGAAACGGTACCAATGTTTCCGTGAGTACGGAGTTTTACCTTTACCGTTGCGAATCCTCATCTCTTTGAGCCTTGGGATCAATTTTGCAATTCTCTTTAAATATCCATTCCCAAAGCTCCCCCTACAAATTTATCAATTACACTTTGGTACCCAAACTTTCTTGGGTCCATTGGGGTTAGTTTTGATTCCTTGAGGAATCCATGCATTCTTCATCACATTCATATACATGCATTCAAAAATTTATGTCCCTTTGTGTTACAAGCATGGCATGTGACATTTTCATCTATTTCATTCTTAGCATGAGAATATGATGCCTTAACAAAGTAATTCTTCAAAAATTTTCTTTTAATATAAGGCCTATATCCTAATCCTTCTCTTTTAAATGCACATTTTTGGGATCCAATAAGCATATTAAAGTTTTTATGTCCCAATGTGAATTTGCTAAGTATGTTTTGCAAATCTACAATCTTAGTAGTCAATAAGATATTTTCATTCAATATAGATTCGCAATCGCATGTCTTAGAGCTAGATGGCATTTTCAAGTTCTAGCTTTTTAATCTTTAAACATGCATTTTCATCATTTAAGCATGCAATTTCTTTTTCATGTTTAGCCTTTAAGCATATATCTCATTATCTAAAACATGAATTTTATCCATACTAGTTGCATGTTCAATTTTAAGTGTAGCATGCTCATTTTTAACTAATTTCAATTTCTTTTTAAGCATATCACACAATTCTTTTAATCCATTAAAGACATTAAGTAAATCATTATCATATTGAGAATTATGTACCTCTTCTTTTTCGCTTTCTTCTTCAATTTCAAAGCGGATGTCCTCATCCGTGATAGCCATAAATGCTAGATTTGTTCTTTCTTTAGCTTGAACCTCTTCTTCCTCCTCGGATGAGCTAGAATCGCTATCACTCCAAGTTGAAGTTGCTTTCATTGCCTTTTTCTTCGATTTTCCTTTCATTTTCCTTAATGGGCAATCGGTAGCTATGTGACCCGGTTTGTTGCATTCATAACACACAATTTTCTTGTTCTTCCGCGGCCATTTTTCTTCTTTAGCCTTTGATTTTCCCTTGAGTTTTACGGATTTGAGAAGCTCTTTTACTTTATTGGTGATGCTTGCCAATTTATCATCACTATCATCTTCTTCACTTGAGCTTGACTCGTCTTTTTCTTGCTTTTAAGGCCAAGGACTTTCTTGTCCTTTTCTCATCTTCCTCCTTTTTATCCATTTTGATCTCCATTTCATACTCAAGCAATTTGCCGACCAAATCATCCATTTTCAAAGTGTTTATGTCGTTTGCTTCTTTAATGGAGGAGGTGTAGCTTCTAAACTCTTTCGGGAGAGATCTCAAAATTTCTTCACTTGATCCGATGTCCCGATGACTTTTCCCAATGCTCCCAAATGATTGATGATGACCGTAAACCTAGAAATCATGTGATCAATTTCTTCCCCGGATTCCATCTTGAAATTGTCCAATTCGCACATGAACCGGTTGATCTTCGATTCCTTCACTTGGCTTGTGCCCTCATTGACCATTTCCAAAGACTTCCATAAATCATATGCATTTCCACATTCCGGAAGCTTGCTAACTTGATCCCGATCAATGGCACATAGGAGTTGGTTGAGTGCCTTAGCATTTTGTGAAGCTTGTTTTAGATCCTCACTATCCCATTCTAAACTCGGCTTCGGAATCTCAACCCCATTGCTATCCCTTTTTGTTGGCATTTTTGCACCCCGTGTGATAATCAAATAGGATGGCGGATCATTGGCTAGGAGATAAGTCAACATTCTTGACTTCTAATAATTGTAGTCGGTTCCGGTGTAAAACGGAGGTCTAGTAGTTGAATATCCCTCGGCAAAATTTGAAAAGTGGCTTGTAGATCCCATAGTCTATTCTCGGACGGTTAAGTCTTTCTTGAGAATACCTCGCTCTGATACCAACTGAAAGTACCTACAAGCAATAGCGACAAGAAATCTCTATACCCAAGAGGGGGGGTGAATTGGGTTATCGCTATAAATGCGGAATTATAAAATCTTTGCCGATTTTAAGCTCTTATTACCAAGTGGGAGTTTTAGGCAATTTTCTCTATTCCAATTAATAGCCTATATGCAAGTTTCTAATCAATATTATAAATGTAATCAAACTTGCAAATAAGTAAAAGTTAAGGGAAAGAGAAATACGACACCACGATTTATAGTGGTTCGGCCAAACGTACCTACGTCCACTCCCCCAAGCCTCGCTTGAAGATTTCCACTAGAATCGAGTTTTCCGTGGTTCACTCGTAACCAAGAGTTTTCCGCCAAGGCGCACTCCAAACCTTTTACAAGATTGAGTTTTCTACGTAGGTGCACTCACAACCTTTACAAATTACCCAAACGATGGGATTTCACAAATCACAAGTGTTTTTGATAAAGAAGAATTAAAATACACTTGGCACTCACAAATAATAAGAAGATTGTGTGAGAGCAAACCCAAGTGTTTCTAAGCTCACTAAATGTATGGAAGGTGTGTGTGTGAGCTTGGATGAGTGTTTATGAATATGAAGGTGTATGACACTCTTTGTTTCCCTTAGAGAATATGTATGAAGGTTTTCTAGATCTCTAACTTAAGGCAAAAGAGTTGGGGTTCTATTTATAATAAAATGCAAAGTTTTCCCCAACTTACAGCGAGACCGGCGAGCAAACCGGCGAGGAGACCGGCATGCCGGTCTAGGGTTTCAATATCTCCCAACGGCTATATAACGTTCGAAAAACTAGCCGTTAGACCGGCGAGCAAACCGGTATGGAAACCGGCGAGGAGCTCCCTGGTTCCAGAGAGCATGTTTTTCTCAGCCAAAACCGGCATGAAGACCGGCGAGAAAACCGGCATGGAGCTCCCTGGTTTCAACTCCCTGGTTTCAGTTCTGATGACCAGTCAAGACTGACGACACTTGGTATTTTGGCCATAACTTCCTCTAGAAAATTCCAAATCATGATTTGTAAATTTCTACATAAACTAGACACATAGATCTAGCTTCTGTAAAAAATTCAACTCCAAAAACATTAAGATGAATTTTATGGAAATTTTATAATGTGACATGTATGCAGAAAACGCACATCTGAACATGTTGTAGTAAAATGGCTCTAGAAAATTTCTATGCATCGGAATTGTGTTACGTTTGAACCGTATCAAACTAGAGACACATATCTATCTAACGGTATATCATTTGAAGTTTAATTCAACCGTTTGCTAGTTTTAGAAGATCATTTACCGATGCATTTGTGCATGAAGTTCATTTTGGTGCAAATAAAATGCAATGATTCTTTTAGCATTTTAAGCCATTTTAAATGCAAGTGATGCAAAATGTATGATTCCTAAGAGCTTTAGATCACTTGAGTAAACTCACTTATAATAAAATTTAGCTCTTATCATTATCTTCGATTTGCCGCTAGTCTTCATATTCTCGCTCTTCACCCCATATGCTTCGACACTTTTTGTAATGCTTCGTGTTTGTACGTCGAAGTCTTCATTCACGTTGACGTCATCAAAATCCTTGTATGCGATCAAGTCGCCAACACTTGCGTTATACGCGTGTGATTACGCTGGTCATATGTAAGAATATTATTGGAACAAATCCTCCTCTTATATGACTCTATGATTAAAAATGATATCGTTTTTGATAAATGTAGATCACCTTATTGGAGATATTGTCAAAAGTAATCATAGGGTAATCTCAACGCTACTCAAGGGTTTGGTGTAATATTTGCACTAAATTTTGCATCAAATTATATACACTTATCTCCAAATCAGTGCTTCAAATTTTACTTTAAAAAAATTCTAAGAATATTCCATTTTAAAAAACAACAATTAGTATTCACTCCTTAACTAACATAATATTAACATTAAAATGTTTGACTATTTCATATAGTTTTTTAAAGATAAATTATAAATTAAATGTATTATAAAAATAATAACGAAATTAATGAATTAAGTTTATTATTATTATTTATAACAAAAATAAAATAAAACAGATTATTAAATAAAATGTGGGATATAAATAGTAAATTTTTTATTGGGGTCAAAATACAATTATATAGCGGTGTAAATGATACAAATTTAAAATATAGGGGTAAAATTAATTTAATATTTTTAAAAAAAAAAAAACTATAATGTTTTTTTAATACTCAATTATTCCTACATTTAAAAAATTAATATTATTTTTCAATTTTATCCTGGAATACAATTGTACTAACATTATAATTAATGTTAAAAAATAATAGAGAAATTGAAGAAAATAATATCTTGTAAAACTGCAGACTTTGTTTCTTATTGATTTTTGAATGAATCAATTATACAAAATCGGCTTATAACTGTCTGCTATATGTTGTGTTTCCAAGACAATAAATCCACATGATATATGAATTTATCGACTTGTAATAACACGTCTTCCACAATTCCTTTTGTTATCTTGACTGATCTATCGGTAAGTAAAAGAGTAGTTGAGGTTGATTTTAATTCACCAATATTAAGTTGTTGGTAAATCGAAAATGGAAGCAAATTGACATTGGCTCCAATATCAAGCAAAGTATGTTTAATTTTTTAATTTCCAATAATACAAGAAATAGTTGGACAACCAAGGTCCTTGTATCTCAATACATTACTGGTTGAGAGAATAACACTTACCTGTTCAGCTAGAAAAACTTTCTTTCTTACCTGATGTTTTCTTTTAACGGTACAAAAATCTTTCAGAAATTTGACATAAGATGACATCTGTTGGATGACATCTAACAAATGAATATTGACCTTTACATGTTTGAATACTTTATATACCTATGGGGAATGATTCAATTTCTTTATTTTTAATGCTTGAGGAAATTGAGGTGCATGAGAAAAGTTATTATCATCAATGATGGGTAATGGTTCATCAACCCTTTCCTTACCCCCTGAATCTGATTTATTTTTAACTTCGCGAGGTTCAAGAATAGGTCTGTGGATGACCTTACCACTGCGAAGAGTAATAACAGATTTGACATAATCTATATGTTGACTACCAAAACTACCCTCGTGAGGATTTTGATGACTTGGGTTTGGCTATGGTTGTGCATGAAACTTTCATTTCCTATTAATGGTCAAAGCAAATGTGATTTTGGAAAAAGTATCTTTCAGATCAATCAATGTTTGCACATTTTGGTTATTTATGGCTTTTTGTTTCTCAATGAATGCATGCAAGGTATCCTCAAAGGTTTTCCTAGGTGGTGGGTGTAACGACCCCATATATTTTAGTTCGACTAGCGACGCATGAGGTTTCTTTTCCGGTCAGTAAATAATTTCCGGGATCGATTTAGGAATAACGAACAATCACTTAATTTCAAGCCCAATTTTTCTTGGATTTATTCAAAGCTCAACAACAAATTAAAAAGAAGAGAAAGAAAGAAGCCCAAGGCCCAACAACTTTGTTGCCTAGATTTTTCTAGAAAAAATTGCCTAAGTAATTAATTAAAAAAAGAAAAGAAAATGAGGACAATGCTTCCATTTCTTTCTCATTTGGGCGTGGGATTGAGAGGTTGAAGGATGAGCAATTTCATTTTCTTTTACAAAACCCTAAGGAGAAAAAAAATCAAGAACTACCATCACCAAACAACCCTAGGAGGAAAAGAAGAAGCTTGAGGAAACCCATTAGGGAAGAAAGACTTAGATTTAAGATGAGTAAGACATGACCCAAACTTTGATGTTTTGAGTTTTAATGGTGTGATGATAGTAGTATGATCATGATTAGTGGAAATTTGTATAGTGATGATTGTTTGATTAGGAAGTTCATATTTGGGTAAGTTTTGGTATTTCATATTAGTTAGGGCATTAAGGTGATAGGATTTTGGTGGTGATGGTATTTGATATAGTGAAGTTGTGGTGTGGAAATGAAATGGATTTGCGGACTAACTATGCAAGAATGAAGACTGCCCCTGGAATCGACATCGCGTCGCGACGTAAATGAGACAGAGAAGTGCATCTGTTTAAAACAGGTTGCGATGCGAGCTTGCGTGCGTCACGACGCGATCAAGACAGAGATGTACATATGATTTGCATGGGTGTGTCGCGATGCGAAGGGAACCGGCATCGCAACACGATCCCCCCAAAAACCAGAATTTTTTTTAAAGATGCGATGCGTAACCAATAGTCTGAATTTTGTTTTACATTTCATTTAAGGAATAGAAATCTTCTAAGGGGGTAATCCAATTAGATTAAGGAATTTTATGTGATTTCGAACCGTATTTTATAACTCATGATTCTAACTCGGTGTATTCTATATAGATACTTATCAGGAGCCGCGTTCGCCCCCAGCGACGTGAAAGGAACTTAGCTGGACTTCAAATCTGTGAGTGGAGATTTATTTTCTTATGAATTGATTTATAATTTACTTGTTTTGGTTAAGATTTATTTCAAGACTTATTTTTAAAGCTTGAGGACGTTAGCCCTTTTAAATTATCAGTTACTTTTATGTAAAATTTGAGTTAAAAGTTTAAAAGTAATACTTTTATGTTTTTCGAAGCATGGGGAAAAACCCACCTCAGCTCTTACTTATGGAATTGACGGAAGAGATTGTGTGCACACGTAGTTCAGGGCTAGGGGACGGCGATACGTAACGCCCTTAGACCATAGTTTCAGGGTCAGGTAGTAGCATGAATCAACACTACCAACTATAGTTCAGTGGCTTGGGAGACGGCGATACGTAACGCCCTAAGTCCACTAGCTTCAGGGACAAGAGTGGCTTGCTTTTGGGGGACGGCGATGCATAACGCCCCAAAGTCATGAATTTGTACTTCTGGCTCCAGTTGGGCGTATGTAGGACGTCGATACGTAACGCCCCCATGCGTAAAGTTTTTCCACAAAACCAGAGATATTATTTCACAGAATTTTTCAGAAAGGCTTTTCTCAGATTTTAAGAAAAGACCCGGATTTTCAAGCAAAGTTTTCAAACATATTTTCAAATTAAATGATTTTTCTCATATGTCTGATTCAGTTTTCTTATTTTGTAGCTCCACTCACTGAGATCCTCATGACTCACCTCCCACCACTTCCCAATGTTTTGCAGGGTTCTTCTTCTGATGAGCCATGCGTTGTTTTTGGAGACCCAATTCGAGGATAAGTGTTACACTGCAGTCACTAGTCATCGGGTCCACCTTACCAGACCTATGTTCATGTAGAATATAGTTTCTGTATATCGTTTTGTTGTATTATTGACTTATGCATGATGTTGTATGCATATTATAAATATTTTCAGACATGTAAATATATGCATACGTTTGTTTTCATGATATCACAATTAAGTTTATTGAAGTTATTTAGTTGCATGTATGACTGAATGAGACATTGCATGACAGTAAGGTAAAAACAAATTTTTAGTACAAGAGTCAGAGGCTTAAGCGACAGTGAGATTTATTTGCTTGTCGGTAACATTTCCGTACTGAGGATGTTACAGTGGGACATATGGTACGTAACTCTGAGAATTTTGGAAATTCTGGTGTACCTGGGGAGGTTGTTATGATGGTTGTGCTTGGTTATCATTTCTCCTATTGAAGTTTTGATGGTTTCTCCAACCAGAATTGTAGGTTTGGGAGTATGAGTTTGGATTTGGTCTCTTGAAAGTGTTTATGGAATTGACTTGGTCATGAAAACATTCTTGCAAGGTTGGGCAAACTTGTGTGACATTTTCATTTGAATTATAGATTTGACATGTGACTTCTTGAACAGTCCTCAATTCTAATGCCTCAACTTTTTTAGCTATTGATGCATACTTAGCAGAAAGGTCATGATATTCCCTAAGGTTAAATATATCTTTACCATATGGTTGTGGTTTTACAGACGACTTATAAGTACCAACTGTATCTCATTGTTGTGCATTCTCTGCTATGTATTCTAAGTAATCTAGTGTATCTTTGAGGTTTTTTTTCCCTAAACTCACCATTACACATTATTTCTACTACTTGTCTACATTGAGGTGTTAAACCCTCGTAGAAATAGGTAACCAGCCTCCATGTTTCAAACCCGTGATGTGGGCAAACATTCAATTTCTCTTTAAATCTCTCACAATATTGGTAAAGTGTTTCCCCCCGACTATTGTGTGAAAGTTGTGATTCTCCTCTTAAAGGAGTTTGTCCTGTGAGAGGGGAATAATTTTTTAGGAACTGTTATTGTAAATCATCCCATGTTCTGATGGATCGTGACCTAAGGCTCTGCAACCAAATTTTAGCTTTATCCTTTAAAGAAAATGGAAAAAACTTTAATCGAATTATATTCATGCTGCAATTTTGGTCTGTGCAAGTGTTACATACCTCTTCAAATTCCCTTAAGTGCTAATAAGGATTTTCCGATTCTAGACTGTGGAATATGGATAAAAGTTGGATGACACCTGGCTTAAAATTGAAACGTGTTGCATCTGGGGGAAAAATAATGCAAGATGGTAATCTTGTCCTAGTGGGATTCATGAATTAGCTGAGTGTCATAGGATGATTAAGATCGCCATGTTGAGACTCATTTTCTTCCTAATCAACTGGGTTTTCAACTCGGGCATGTGGATTTTCATTTTGGTTTTTCGGCCATTTTGACAGACGATGAAGGTGATGAAGACTCTCTATTTAATCTACCGCTAGATGATCTAGACCAATGTCTCATGCGACCTGAATGCAGATTATATGCTAAAATTTAAAAATGCAAATACAATCCTTACAAAAATGAAATAATAAACAAGAGGAAAAAAATAAATTTAAATTAAAACTAACAAAAAATGAAAAATAAAAAATAAATGCAGTGATTTAGATCTAAAATCATACTCTGTTTCTTGTCAATTCAGATCTCAATTGAATTTCTTGTTCAGCCTTCTCAATCTCTCGAATTAAGTTTTCACAAAATTTTTGGAAGAATCTTTGGATGTGAATGGTTCAAGAAATTCTTTGGCAAAATACAAGCTATATTTTAATTGATTTTTTGTCTTCTGTAACCTTGAAGAATTAAAAACATGGTCTATCTTAATGTGAGATTTTGGGTTTAGGATTCATCTAGGATTAATCACGACATTTTTGATCTACACAAATGCAAAGATGAAAAAAATGAGATGTAGAAAAAAATATACAAAAATACAAAAGTATAAAAAATAAAATAAAAATAAAAATAAAAATAAAGAAAAGAAGGAATATATACATATATTCTAAATTTATTCCCCGGCAACGGCGTCAAAAACTTGACACGCTCAAAAAGTGATTATGTACTCCCAAGTATAAGTGTATCGAAGTAATAAAATAACCTGTTAAGTCCGGGGTCGATTCACGTGTAATAGATTTAATAGGATAAAATAATAATTTGAGTGAAAAGAAAAAAGATTGAATTTTTTTGAAGTGATTGGAAAATTTTAAATTGAACTGCAATAATAAAATAAAATACTGGGGGTAGGAGGTCCACTTTTAATATTTCAAATTTAGAAATCTCACTTTTTATAATATATAAATTTTCACTATTACCCAATTAATTTATTTCAGGAATTAATTATGTCAAAAAAACCAATCATATTGACGGTGATAACTTTTGTCTATAACAAGTCCAGTTAGGTACTCAATTATGATAAATAAATAAAACTAGCCATATAGGCTATAATAAAGTTTGTCAATAATTAATCCAGAACTAAATTAAATATTAATCATTAGATTATAATTTATATATTATAATATAACTGAGATTAATCTAAATTTTCATATTAAAAGCTTCACCATTTTCTTAATAAAAAGAAATTAACTACTGATAATTTTAAATAAAAAACACACATAATTTTATCATTGAAAGTAAAAGAAAATACAAGAAAGCTTTAAAAAAAATAAAACACACAAGAGATAGAAATCTACAAAATTTCAGAGAAAAATATGGAAATATCACTGAGGAAAAAAGGCGTTGAGTACCTCTATTTATAGAGGGGTCAACACCTTATTTCCTTATATTTTTATTTTATTTTATTTTTTTTCCTTTTGTTTTGAAAATGAATTTTTATATATAACACACTTTGGCTTCTTTATCAATTTCGGTCTTGAAAACTTTCGAATTAAAAACTCTTATGAATGAGTCCTCTTTCATCAGGAATTGAAATCACTTTAATCTCATATCGGAGTAAAACGTTGTGGCAAAAATACAAAAATTGTACAAGGTTGAAATTTTCGAAGTTGTACACTATTAAAACGCCTTATTAAATTTCTGACATCAAAAATCCAAATGTCAAGTCCATTTTTCTAGATATATATCCAAAATATTATTTCACCTACATAAAATATAAAAATCACAATAAAAATATATAAAATATAAATTTAATTATTATTTTATAAATACACTAAATTAAGGGATTAATGAAACTATGAGTGTAAAATGATTAATTTTTCTTTTAATAAATGTATATTTTTTAGTGTTCATCAAAGAGCAAAGGAACTGAAGGGTAAGAAAATTACGTATGTCCTTACTGAAAACGTGAGAAATGTGATATGATTGGTGCTATGGTCTTCTTCAAGCACTGTTGATCTTCAGCAGGGAGTCGAAAACCTCTTCCCCTACGAAGGTTGGACCATTTGAAAAC
>SKCR01039512.1:0-16030 GCA_019454045.1 Zanthoxylum bungeanum
GACACCTTCCGTCTAAAGCCCCGCTTGTACGTTGGTATGTTGCCTTCCATGTATGTCTTCCTTGAAGACGTTTAATGTACCAATAGGCATAATGCCTTGTGGTACAACAACTAGTATCCAAAATAGTTGTTATACATGGAATCCATTTCGGATTCATGGCACTTTGCCATAACAGGGAGTTGATACCTCCTCTATCATTTCCTCAAACTAGTCGGTTGGATATACCTTCATAAGATTGACATCTTATGAGGTTAGATCAGAAAACCATACCCTAGGTTGTTTTATGACTCTATCCGATCTACGAAGTTCTTGTGTATTTGAAGATTAATGGTATAGATTCATCATAGATGAAATATTTGTGTTCCATTAAGGACTTCGTGCCTTGAACAGTATTACTCCGATTTTCATCGAGTATCACTATCCTCCCACTGACCACTGCATATCGGTATTCCTCTCAGGAAAACCGTATGGTGAGCAACAATCATATTGTTCTCATGTGAGATTTATAAGTACTATACTCAAGGTTTCCCTTAGGATAACCTATATAGGCACTGTTCCAATTTGGGTCTTTCAGTTTGGTATCATCCAAACGTTTGCCTGGCATACCCAAATTATCAGGAATGAGAAACCTGGTTTCTTCCCTGTTCATATCCTTTATGACATCTGTCAAACAGATTTATATGGAACCTTATTCTAAATAAGTTTTGCACTGTTAATACATATCCTATTGAAGGAAACAGTAGCTCAGAGCGACTCGTGATAAACCTTATCATGTCCAACAAAATTCGGTTTTAGTTCGGACACACCGTCTAACTGACGTGTCTCGGGAGGAGTCCTCATATGAAAGAATACCGTACTCTTTCATGTACGTCTGAAACTTACTGCTTAAGTATTATCCATTACGGTCTTACCGTGGCGGAATAATACTATAGCCGATCTGTTTTTCTATTTCGTGTCGAAACTCTAAAGTTTCCGATTTGTGTTCTTCAAAAGAAACACATAACCATAACGTGATGCCACATCCGTTAAGGTCATGAAATATTCATGTTCACATCTAGCTTAGCTAGATATGGGCCCACTAACTTCACCATGAATAGGGCTAACAGATCGGTGGCCCTTATACTATTACCAAGTAAATAGTATTTTAGGTATTTTACCTAATAACTAGATTCGCAGACCTTATTTGAATAGTCAAATCAGTCCTAGTACCCACTCTTCAAAAGTGTGGATATACGAGTCTCGTTTAATTGTGTCCTAGACAACAATGCCACAAATAAGTCTCTATTGATCAAATCAATTTGAGCTATTTATTTTTCATTTTTATATGTTTGAGATTTTATTATATTCAAAATTAAATTCTGTTATTTACATCTAATGTATTTATCTCAGTATCATCTTTATATAATAAAACACTTTAGTGTTCTAGAATATAAAGGTTTTATCCGCAACAGATTAAACACTGATATAGAGATAATGTCTCTAGTCAAACTAGTTACATTATAACAGTTCCTAATTTAAGTACATACCCAAAGGGTAGTTCCTAAACTTAGGTATCTACGGTCGAAACGGCGACTTTCGTCCTGTTTCCGATTCGCAGAGAAATCTCGGCTTGAAGTCAGTATCCAGCTCATAGCGGATTCTGAACATCAATACATATATTATGTACCACACTAAGTATTTAAAATCCAATTTCAATACTAGTAGTGAACATAACTTTGACAAATATTTTAAGTTAGAGCCTCGCCCTTTCTTTAATTCCTTCGTGGCTTCCATATCCAATGGTAGTCACTTTGGGATATGTCAATTATCTTTTCAATATTTCACAAACCTTTGGACAAGCCTTGGGTTTCGGAATATCGAAATGATGTGCACCTTGTGCAACTCGCCCAATTGCAAACTTTGACTTTTCACCTCTAGAATAGTCAAATAAATTCTCTAAGAATTATTAATTGCAATTTAATACTTTTAAATCTAAATAGATTTATGATAAGTATAATAATTAAGCACTAAAGTCATCATCACATAAATCTTCCAAAGATTTTATGCTCTACTATTTGCTTAATTATGGGCTTAGTCATAATAAGTTATTTTATCAAATAAATTAACCTATTATTTATTCCCAATATGAAAATTAAATCATTTAAAACATTTAATCCAAGGATTATATATTTTAAATATTCAACTTTTAAATTCTTTCTTGATTTCAATAGTCCAACTATTTAATCAATATAATAAGGTACTATTTATTATAATGATTACAATAATCGAATTATTTAATCAACTATATTTTTAATATTGATTACTATAATCTAATTATAAAATCAACTATCATTTTAATTCAATTATATTGATTACTATAATCCAATTAGAAAATCAACTATATATCGAATGAGTTTGTATATAGTCCAACTATATATATTTTTAAAACAACATAAAATATTAGTCCAACTAATACTTTTGATTAATATGACGAGTAAAATAGATGAGCGCGTTAGCGAGTATTCGAACAATGTTGCAAATTCAATACTTGCCTCCCCCTATTTTTCGTCGAGCCTCTAACCCTCTGTCGAGTACTCGGGAAACCGTGTTTCCTAGTGGGCTAGGATCCCGTTAAATATCACACAATCTTGACTTTGGCCAACAAATTGTATGATAATTAACTAGGTAGATCTCGAAGATCAATTGGATCTCATCCAACTCCTAGATCCAGTAGGTGGACATCCAGTCCCAAACATATATCTTATATATGCCTATACATCGAATGCATACCCTAACCTTTTTCCTCTGAATCAACTAGCCCTTGGCTTTGGCACAACAAACCTAGTGATCCCAGTCAAGCGCGGACCCATTGACATGGAAGCTTTGTAATCAATGTCAATGGACAAGAAGTGGTCTTGACTTTGGCCAACAAACCACAACTTGGACACGACACCGATATGGAACAAAGCATCGTGATTAAAACACATCTTCGACGGACAAGGGCTTGACTTTGGCCAACAACCCCTGCCAATCTCGGATCTTGAGTAAGAATCACTCAATGGAAGGAAAATAAACGCTTGATATATAACGAGGGTTTTTCGCTTGCAAATTGGCTACCAATTTAATTATCTTTGTTAAGGTCTCATCATCATACACCCTAAACATGCATTCTAAATACATAATAAAGCGAGTATGAAAATAAATAAATAATAATGATGCGGATGGATACTATACACATTGATCCTAGATCAAATCTCTCCATTTCTCACTCAAGCTAGCACTTGTATTACTTCTACCCGTTACACTACACTTCTAAAGAAACCTCATATACATAGAGGGGATAGGTGAGAAGAGAATACAAAGAGAATAGAGGTGATAAGGCTGGACACGCAGGTCCAATTTATAAATCGAATTTATTACAACAATTTCTAAAATTGCCCACCCATCTAATATCCATCCGATATACATTATTCATTCAACACAACCACGTATTCACACACATAAGCATGCTATCAATCAATCTAATCAAATTAATAATCTGATAATTAAGTGATCATCCAATGTTCAAACAACGATTTGATTTTGTTCGAGTCAAACTCGTTTTTGCGAATAAGTACTTAAAGTACGAATTCATGAATTAAATAAACTACATCATTAAATCAAATTTAATATGCATTTAATACTAATTCACTATTCAATTCCAAATTAATATTACACTTTATTAATAAACCTTTTACGATTTAAATCCAAATTTAATCGTAACGCGTCTCAAAGACCGATTAACGTCCAACGTCAATTCAATTAAAGTCCAATGGGCTTTTAATTGATTTCTTAAGGCGTGGACTTTTGGTCAACTCGGGTCAAACCGATAACCAAAGTCCAATCCGGATTTTACCCCATAAGCCCATAAATCAATCTTGGCCCATTAGACCCAATTGAACTTTAAAGGTTCATTAGTTGCATTTGGGCTTTATGGTTAAGGTTTTGGGCCCAATTGGATCCAGTCCATTTGGCCTAAACCCAACTTGATAAAATCAAGCCCATAGGCCCAATTACAACATTAGAGCCCAAATCCAATTTAAGGCCTCAAATAATTAAATTACATAAATCCAATTTAGCATTTAATTACTTAAAGTGCATTACATGATTAATCAACTAAATCAACATTTCCAAAACACTAAATTAGTCCAATTAATCATACTCAATTCATTATTATATGTCCAACACACATATTGAAAAATCAAACCCATTTACATGCTTAAAAGCTCTCGGCCAAGGAAGGATTTTGTGTCCGATTTGGTTTCAATCCAATCGAACCTACAATCGACATTAAATCAACATCCTAAATGATTTCATACACATCCAATGTCACAAAATCAAAAATACCAAGACATTAGGGCAATAAGTCCATTCGGCCAAGGTGAAAATTTTGGGGTTTTTGTCCAATTCGAAATCCAATCCAATTCGATTCAAATTAACATCAACCTAATAGATTCCAACTCATCAAATGAATCAAAAATAAAAAATTCCAAGAATCCAAAAATACATATACATTCGGCCAACTCATGAAATTTTGGGAAAATAATTCCAAATCAATTTTCAACAAATTGGTCCAACCAAAATGAAATTAAACATGTTATAAGCATACTTAAACAATCAATTTATTCAAATCATGCTCAACAAACATTTACCCAAATTTTAAGCCCTACAATTTTCATGCTTGAACCTAAGGCTCTTGATGCCATTGTTGGTATTAATCTAGGTCCCAAGATCAAACAAGCAATGAAAACAATGCGTGAATACATCAACGGAGGTAGCGGAATACTCACATCGATCGGTTGAGTCGATTTGAAGACGAATGAAGCCCAAAAACCTCACTGCCAAGGGCGCCAACTGCAGCAGTCCACTGCCTTCGATTTTCAGATTTGAGCTGAGAAAACGGAGCTCCAAGCCTCGTCCGACGGATTCCGGCTCATGGGCGAACCTCCCTACCACCTTCGCAAGACTCGTAAGTGTGCTAGCACTTGATTTCTCACCATGAAAAACCACTCTTGCTTCCCCTTAGTGTCACGCCATTTCTGGTTCAAAACCAGTGAACTTCTAAGCTTTTGGGCGTGAGAAGAAGAGAGCAAAATGAGAGAGAAAGAAATGTGTTAAGTTATTACAAAAGTTGTAAATCATTTTGTTTATATATTTTCCAAAAAATATTAAATGATTTACCAATTAATTTAACTTTCAAAAAGTCAAACAAATTGAATGTAATAAGCTTGAGTGTTCCACACTCCAATATCAATGTCCATCAAGTCATATCAACTTTAATAAAGTGACATGTCTTTCATCAATCAATCACATCAATCAATCACATCACTCAAAGTGACATTTGTTTTGACGCTTGATGTGACGAATGATTTGACGCTTGATGCGACTTACGATGCCGCACTCGAATTCGAAATACGAATGCGCTCGCAATCACACTCGGGCTCGGGTTCGTTAATTCCAAATTAACGATTTTTCCGTCTCGTCGTAATTAGATGATTACGCCTAGCGAATTCACTATTCACGTCGCTAACGAATTAATTCTAAATTAATTCGTTCGCCCGAATTAAAATCTAATTTTAATTCCGCGTCGAAATCTAATTTCGTTTAATATATCGAATATAAATTAATTTAATCGATTAATTCCAAATTAATCGTTATCTCTCTCTAGACGATATTTTATCCTAGATAAAATATCTTCGTAATCAATCCTAGATTAATTTTCTCTCTCTTCTATATAATCCCAGATTATTCAAGAGTGCGAGTTGTGCGTCATCGGTGGATTATCGGGAAGCGACCCATGAGATCCCCGGATAAGTTGGCAGTAAATACGGTCGTCGGAGTATCCGAATCACGTACGTACCAAGTACCACGTTTTACCGATTTACGAGACAAGGTCGACTCCTAGCAAAGCACCAAGTCTTCCCAATTCTCCGGACATATCCATTAAGAATATTAAGATCTATATCAAGCGTAGTATATGATTGTATTGTGCGTATCGGCCCAGTATCAGATAGTCACGTGCTAGGCCTGGGGCTGGATTAGTGTCTGCCCCGTACGAAGCACATGTCGGATGTCTGGTAACTAGTCTCTATAATCGGATATACATGACCTTGTCATAATATCCCGATGGCCGCGCAGCACTTAAGAGCACTAATACCGTATCCAGCGTGACATCATCTCCAATATGACTGGAGTGATACTTCCGTCTTGACATCACATCCAATACACTACGACTCTCTGATAAACCCAGAAGTGGTGTACGCAGAACCGATTAAAGCCTGTACCACCAAGACCAAAGTCTATCGATTATCGTAAGTATTAGCGATGTAAGTCTCAAGTTAAGACTATACACACCTACCTTGATTTCGGCCTCCCATAGACACATAGTCATAATACCAATGGGATTCCGAAGGGTCTATCCAGAGCGAAGCTGTTTCCCTTACCATCGGTGAAACACGACCTCCTATCGCACTTGCATAAGTCTCCAACACTTATATAAATGAGAACTATGCCGTTGTGCCCTCACAACGCGCACAAGTGCAATACTAGCCTATTCTGCATTATCGATGTCCAGTCTCGATAATACTCCAGCTAGGGATATTTAATGATTAAACCTTCGGGGACTGATACTGTCTCATATCATTCTCAGCCCAGGAACTAATCATAGGGACCTCTCTTCATTTATATATATCTATGGTGATCTAATCACAAATGATGAGAGTGCAATTTCCTTGTTACATAGTTAATTTGCTACAACAACACAATGATCTGTGCAAATAGTGACGCTATGGGTCATTTTGTCCAACACATAATACACATCCAAATTAATAAAATGCATATTTAACACATGGTGAAATTAAATAAAATAATTAATTAAGTCATATACCAAATTAAATAAAACATTAAATAAAACCATGCCTAATTAAAATCAATTGACAAATTATATTCCCAATCAAGAATATTTTTATTCCTAATTAAAAATATTGTATTCCTAACTTAACAAATATCATGCCTAAACAACGCAAATTAAATATATTGACTTCCTAAATTGAACTAATTTTTTTCCCCAATCAATCTTAGGCTTTCCTTGCATGACACCAAATCATATCCTCCATTAAATGCCAAATCCCTTCATTTTCAAGCAAGATTTAACCCTAGCCCTTTGCCTATAAAAGGAACCCAATTCCAACCCTTGAGACCCCCTAGTTGCTTCATAGAAGAAAAACCTCTCTCCAACTCTCACATTCACGCATACCAAACAAAAAGAAAAGAATTTTCTCTCCTCCTCCACCCTTGCTTTACCGAAAATCACAGCCATAAACACCATCCACCCACGCCAACAAACCATCTAAAACAGTAACTAAAAAGCCACACTTTTAATCCCCAAAATAGTAACCAAAAATCTGCATTTTAAGCCTTCAAAAACACCCAAAACAGTAGCCAGAACACCCAAAAATAGTAACTAAAATATAGCAGTTAAAACGTGACAAACAGTGACCAATACATCAGCAAAACAGCAGCGAAATAGAGCAAAAATAGTAGCTTGAACAGCGAAACAGCGAGGAAAAATGCGAACCAGTGAACCAGAGGAGTTGCGGAGTGTTAGCCCTTCCGACGATCGTGTACCGTACATCCGAGAGGTGATTTAAAAGGTTAGACCTGAGGGAACTTTTTCTATTTATTGTCATTCGTTTTTTTTATTGTTTTATTTGCATGAGAGTCATTTGTGGATGCATGTTGTGGCTTTGAATAAAATGGAAAATATGTCGCCTCTTGTGGTATATAGGATGGAAACTCGGACATAAATTTCATAGCCAATTCCGAATGGACGGTAGTATGATCTGTACTAGGGATACAACTCCACGTACCACTTGAATAAATGGCACATATTTCATTTTATGTTGTTGTGATTTGTTATTCGATCCTTGATTTCCGCATGTTATTTGTTTATGTAATGATGAGATAAAGCGCATGGGCTTAGTAAGTGCGATTAAAGGTCCTCTATTTTGAGAGGTTAAAATC
This sequence comes from Zanthoxylum bungeanum, assembly GCA_019454045.1. Classification (NCBI taxonomy): domain Eukaryota; kingdom Viridiplantae; phylum Streptophyta; class Magnoliopsida; order Sapindales; family Rutaceae; genus Zanthoxylum; species Zanthoxylum bungeanum. Next base: position 8,041 of record SKCR01039512.1, read on the forward strand.
CTTTACCACGATGCTTTACCGCGCCGGATAATGTATATTCGATTGGATGCGAGATTTGTTCAATCAGATACACGAAGTTCAATATCGTAGTCTTTATTTTTTATATATGTCTTGTGTTGTTTGCGCATGGGCTTAGTAAGTGCGATTAAAGGTCCTCTATTTTGAGAGGTTAAAATCATTTACCACGATGCTTTGCCGCGCCAGATGATGTATAGTTGGTTGAATGTGAGATATGTTCAATCTGGTATACGACGTCCGATATTCTTGTCTTTATTTTTATATGCATTATGATGTGATGCGCATGGGCTTAGTAAGTTGGATTAAAGGTCCTCTATTTTGAGAGGTTAAAGAACATTTACCACGATACTTTTATTTCTTTATTCGCTTTTCTCTGTATGTCATCTTCTTGCATAATCATGCATCATGTTGCAATGCACATGGGCTCATCGAGTTGGATTAAAGGTCCTCCATTTTGAGGGATAAAAAGCCTAAGGGCTACCTTTGCCACAACGATTTGACGCGCCTTTTAGCCCGTTATTATTGATTAGGTGTCATCTATTCATCCGTTCCCGCATGTGTCATGCTGTTTACTGCATTTTGGGGGTCACTGCTGTAACCCCGTTCGAACGCGTTTCAGAATGCCGCACGAACGAATGTTTTATGTCTCAGTACGTTCGAACGCGTTCACAAACACAACTCGAACGCACATGTATTTTGTCTTATCATGCATCACGTCTCATTTTTGTTCGAACGCTTTTCCGAATGACATACGAATGTGAGCATTCTGTTTCATTTTCGTTCGAACGTGTTTACGAATGCTACTCGAACGTGAACCTTCTATTTACCTTTCAAATGCGTTTACGAACGCTACTCGAACGCGCATGCATTTGTTTCATCAGGTCTGGTCCCGTTCAAACGCGTTATCAAACGCCACATGAACGAGAACCTTTTATTTACCGTTAGAACGTATTTTCGAATGCTACACGAACGTGCATACACTGAACTGAGTCCTATTCATCATATTTTATGCATAATTCCCCCTATTGGTTATCCCTTTGTATTACGAACCTGATTGCTTCTCTTTAATATGCATGCTTGTATAATTATTGCATGTTTGCGCTTCCATGGATATCAATGCAATGTGTTTGTGAAATTATGCGTTCGCCGTTATTCCGATTTGCTTTAATGCGTGATTGTATAATTACTATCTACTGGCATGCCTATGATGGAATGTAATGTGTTTATAACATTGTATGCTAGCCATATTTACCTTTATACATGTAAATTCAGACATAGATTCTATGCAAATAGGTTGTATGCAAACTTAAAAATGTGTTACATATGAACTTAGATGAACCTTTGATTTATGCATGCGGACTTGGAAATAGATTATCTTTGGAAATATATTGCTTAGGCTTGGTTAGATTATTGCACAAATCATTTTATTACAAGTGGCATAAGTAAGGGACCATTCCGAACCCAACGGTTTGAGGTCTTCCATTGCGAGGGGTGAGTGCGGCCTTAAATCTCATTTTCCCAGTTCACTCCGGGTGGCGACTCCATTATTCTCCGGTTTAGTCCCCCACAGGCTACTCCGTACTCCCAACCGGGCCGCGAGTCCGGGACAACATGCGTCGCCCAGTTTCTGTGTTCCCACACAAGGATTAGTTGATTCAGAGGAAAAGTATAGGAAATATATTGATATATTGACATATATATTGTATATATATTTCGGACTTGGAGGTCCACCTACCGGATCTAGGAATTGGATGGGATCCAATTGATCTTAGAGATCTACCTAGTTAAATATCATACAACTTGTTGGCCAAAGTCAAGGTTGTGTGTTATTTAACGGGATCCTAGCCTACTAGGAAACTAGGTTTACCGAGTACTCAATAGAGGGTTAGAGACTCGTCGAAAAATAGTTGGAGGCCAGTATTGAATTTGTAATTTCGTTCAAATACTTGCCAAATACGCGCTTTCAAATTATTTTCGTCATTTTATATATTTATATTAGTTGGACTAATATTTTATTATTTTTTTGTAACAGTTGGACTGTACCCAATATCGTTAATTGAATAGTTAGACTATTGCAATTAAGATGGCCGTAAAGATCCACGTTAGGGACATTATCATGGGCGAAAATGTCTTTAATGGTGTGAACTTTCCTAACTGGGATATGAACCTCATGATTGTCCTGGGGGCTGAGAGGATGCTCTATACAATAGAGAGACCTCTCGGGCCTAAGCCTGGAATGGAGCAGCCGCTTAAGCTTGAGCTTGGGAAAACTCATAGCGATGACAACTCAACTGCTCAATCCGTCATGTTTGCTGCAGTGACCTAACAATTTCATCGTCAAAATAAGGGATTGGATCCATATGAAATGATGTTGAAATTGATGGACCTTCACCAATCTAACCTTAGATCGCAGAGGTACGAATTGCAGAAGAAGCTCTTTCGCTCTCGTATGTCAGAGGGTACATCTGTCGAGCACCATGTGTCGCAGATGATTGCTGACATCGAATAGCTGAGACAACTGGGCATAGTCTTCGAGGCTGAGACTTCTATAGATTTGATCTTACAGTCTCTGCCTGACAGCTGGGGCGGGTTCATCATGAACTACAATATGATGAACCAAGAAAATACTCTTGGAGAGTTGATGGCAATGCTGAAAGAGGCAGAAAAAGAGCTTTTAATGGGTAAGAAGCGCGAGGCGCACTTCGCTTCAACATCTCAGAATGCCAGGGCTTGGCCAAAGGCTGCTGGAGGCGTGAAGAAGAAGAAGAAGAGAAAGGGCAAGGCCAAATCATCAAAGTCTTCTGGGAAGGCAAATGAAAAATCCCAAGATGTTTGCATGCAGTGTGGCAAATAGGATCACAAGAAGCGTGACTGCCATGAGTACAAGGCGCACATGAAGGAAGTGAAGGCGGACAAGGCTCCGAAATAAACATGTCTACTTCTAGTTTTAAAAAATGGATTTTTGATTCTTGTTGTGGTACTCATATATGTACTGATGTGCAGGATCTGCTGATTAGCAGGAGACTGGCTTCAGGAGAGATCGACCTCCGAGTTGGAAATGGGACTAGAGTCGCCGTTTTGGCTGTTGGGACCTACATTTTGGAACTGCCCTCGGGGCATGTACTTAATTTATCAAAATACTATTATGTACCTAGTTTGACTAGAAATATTATATATGTATCTTGTTTAACCCAATGTGGGTATACTTTTATATTCATAAACACAAAATGTTTTGTTTATAAAATTGATTTTGAGATATGCAGTGCTCATGTTAATAATGGTCTTTATATTTTGAATGTAAATCAATCTCAAACATATAACATGACAAACAAAAGGCTTAAATTAAGTAAAAATATGAAACTTATATGTGACATTGTCGTCTGGGACATATTAACAAGACTCGTATATCCACACTTTCGAGAAGAGTGGATACTTGGACAGATTTGATCCAAATTCATATGACGTCTGCGAATCTTGTTTATTAGGCAAAATGCCTAAAACACATTTTAACGGTAAATGTGCACGTGCCACCGAACTGTTAGCCCTCGTTCATAGTGACTTATGTGGGCCCATGTCTAGCCAGTCTAGAGGTGGATATGAATACTTCATAACCTTTACGGATGATGCATCACGTTATGGTTATGTGTATCTTATGAGACACAAGTCAGAAACCTTTGAGAAATTCAAAGAGTTTCGATACGAAGTAGAAAAACAGACCGTGAAAATTATTAAAACATTACGGTCGGACCGTGGTGGAGAATACTTAAGCAATGAGATTCTTGATTACTTGAAAGAGTATGGTATTCTTTCACAGTGGACTCCTCCCAGAACACCTCAATTAAATGGTGCGTCTGAACAGAGAAACCGAACTTTGTTGGACATGGTAAGGTCTATGATGAGTCACACTGAGCTATCAAATTCCTTATAGGGATATGCATTGAACAGTGCAATACTTATTTTGAATAAGGTTCCGTCAAAGTCTGTTCAATAGACTCCATATGAAATATGGACAGGAAAGAAACCAGGTTTCTCATTCCTGAAGATTTGGGGATGCTGGGCATACGTTAAATGTTTGGATGGTACCAAACTAGAACCCAAATCAGATAAATGCCTATTTGTAGGTTATCCTAGGGAAACCAAAGGATATTACTTCTACCACCCATAAGAGAACAAGGTATTTGTTGCTCTGTATGTGATTTTCCTCGAAAATGAATTCCTAAATGCAGTGGTAAGTGGGAGGAAAGTAGAACTCGATGAAAATCGGAGTGATACTGCTCCTGGCACCGACTCCCAAATGGAACACGAATAGTTCATCAGGGATGAGACTGTACCATAATCTTCTAATACACAATAACCGTGTAGGTCGGAGAGAGTCAGAAAACAACCTAAGAGGTATGGTTTCTGATCTCACCCCATGTGGATATTAATCTTATTGAGGATATTGAGCCTGCTACGTATGGGGAAGCGATACAAGATATCGACTCCGCTTTATGGCAAAAAGCCATGAAGTCCGAAATGGATTCCATGTACACCAACCAAGTTTGGACACTGGTTGATGCACCAGAAGGCGTAAAGCCTATTGGTTGCAAATGGGTCTTCAAGAAGAAGACTGACATGGATGGCAGCATACAAACGTACAAAGCTAGGCTTGTAGCGAAAGGGTATTGTCAACGACATGGTGTTGATTATGATGAAACTTTTTCACCTGTTGCCATGATTAAATCCATTCCGATAATGGTTGCTATTGCTGCATATTTCGATTATGAAATATGAAAGATGGACGTCAAAGCCTCTTTCCTTAACGGAAACCTTTTGGAGGATGTTTATATGCAACAGCCTGACGGTTTTTTCATACCAAAATATGCAAACAAGGTTTGCAAGTTAAATTGATCCATTTATGGATTGAAACAAGCATCGCGTTCTTGTAACCAACGTTTTGATGAGATCCTAAAAGAATATGATTTCGTTTAAAACGAGAATGATCCTTGTGTATATAAGAGATGTGTGAGGAATTGCACACACTGACATTCATTATCATTTACGTTGTTTTTTTAGTTATCGGTAATGACATTCCCATGCTACTACCGGTGAAAACTTGGATTTCATTAAAATTCTCCATGAAAGATCTGGGAGTAGCAGCATTTATTCTTGGAATAAGGATCTACATGGATAGATCTAGAAAGATGCTTGGACTCTCCTAGAGCTCGTACATTGACAAAGTGTTGAAGAGATTCACATGGATCAGTCTAAGAGAGGATTGTTGCCAGTGTCACATGGCGTCTCTCTATCTAAGGACATGTGTCCTAAAACTCAAGATGAGAGAGACAACATGAGTCGGATCTCATTCGCTTATGCAGTCGGATCGATCATGTATGCCATGATATGTACACGACCTGATGTCTCGTATGTTTTGAGCATGTGTAGTCGCTATCAGGCCGATCCAGGTGATGGTCACTGGGTTGCAGTTAAGAACATCCTTAAGTATCTTAGACGAACTTAGGATACTTTCTTAGTATATAGAGATGGAGAACTTGAGGTAACTGGGTTTACCGATGCAAGTTTCCAAACCGATAAAGACGACTGTAAGTCGCAGTCTGGGTACATATTTTGTTTGAACGACGAAGCAGTGAGCTGGAAATCTTTTAAGCAAGAGACTGTTTCAGATTCAACAACAGAAGTGGAATATATCGCTACAGCTGAGGCAGCAAAAGAGGCAGTTTGGATCTGTAAATTTCTAATTGGATTAGGAGTAGTTCCATTAGCAGCTGAGTTCGTTCCTTTATATTGTGACAATAACGGGGCTATAGTGCTGGCAAAGAAACCGCAGTGTCATCAACGATCCAAGCATGTACTTCGATGTTTCCATTTGATTCGTGAGATCATACATCGTGGCGATGTGAAGATCGAGAAGGAAGGTCGCATCAGATGGCAACATTGCAGATCTGTTGACGAAGGCTATTTCTCAACAAAAGTTTGAGCGACATGTACATAGTGTTGGATAATATGACCCATAGCGTCACTATTTGTACAGATCATGGTGTTGTTGTACAAATTAACTATGTGACAAAGGAGATTGCACTCTTATCATTTGTGATTAGATCACCTTAGATATATAAATGATGAGAGGTCCCTATGACTTGTTCCTGGACGGAGAATGATATGAGACAGTATCAGTCCACGTAGGATAAATCATTAAATATCCCTAGTCGTAGTATTATCGAGACAGGACATCGATAATGCGGAATAGGCTAGTATTGCACTTGTGCGCGTTGTGAGGGCACAACGGCATAGTTCTCATATATTTAAGTATTGGATACTTATGCAAGTGCGATAGGAGGTTGTGTTTCACCGATGGTACGGGAAACAGCTTCGCTCTGGATAGACCCCTCGGAATCCCATTAGTATTATGACTATGTGTCTATGGGAGTCCGACATCAGGGTAGGTGTATTTGGTCTTAACCTGAGACTTGCACCGCTAATACTTACGATAATCGGTAGACTTTGGTCTTGGTGGTACAGGGCTTTAACCGGTTCTGCGTACACCACTTCTGGGTTTATCAGAGAGTCGTAGTGTATTGGGTGTGATGTCAAGACGGAAGTATCACTTCAGTCATAGTGGAGATGATGTCACGCAGGATACGGTACTAGTGCTCTTGAGTGATGCGCATCCAATCATGATATTATGACCAGGTCATGAATATCTGATTATAGAGACTAGTTACCAGACATCCGACATGTGCTTCGGACGGGGCAAACACTTATCCAGCCCCAGCCCTAGCACGTGACTATCCGATACTGGACCGATATACACAATACTACGGTATACTACGCTTGATACAGATCTATATATTCCTGTAAGAATATTTCTGGAGAATTGGGTAGGCATGGCGCTTTGCTAGAAGCCAACCTTGTCTTGCAAATCGGTACAAACGTAGTACGAGGTACTTACGTGTTCGGATAGTCCGACGACCGTATTTGCTGCCAACATATCCGGAGATCTCATAGGTCGCTTCCCAAAGATTCACCGATGATGTATGACTCGCACTATGATTAATCTGGGATTAATTAGTAGAGAGAGAAGATTAATTTCTAGAGAGAGAAAATTAATCTGGATTAATTGCGGAGATTTTTATCTGGGATAAAATATTAATTAAAGAGAGAGAACGATTAATTTGGAATTAATCGATAAAATAATATATTCAATATATTATAAGAAATTAGATTTCGACGCGGAATTGAAATTGTTTTAATTCGGGCGAACGAATTAATTTAGAATCATTCGTTAGCGTCGTGAATAGTGAATTCGCTAGGCGTAATCATTTAATTACGATGCGACGGAAAAATTCGTTAATTTGGAATTAGCGAACCCGAGCCCGAGAGTGATTGCGAGCGCATTCGTATTTCGAATTCGAGCGCGGCACGCAAGTCACATCAAGCGTCAAATCGCTAGTCGCATCAATTGTCAAATCACTTGTCACTTTGAGTGATGTGACATGACGTGTTGTCACTTTAATAAAGTGACTTGATGTGATAGGTAAAAGTGATGGGTAAAAGTGAAAACATGATTGATGTTTTACTTTTGACTTTTTGCTTTTTGAAAAGTTTGGTATATATTTATTTTATTTGCTTTTAGAAAATAAATAAATGATTATATTTACTTTTTTCTCTCTCTCCCAAATATATAATTCGGTTCTCTCTCTCCAGCATTAGGGTTTTACGTTTTGAAAATGAAACCTTCTATCATCTCTCTCTTGCTCACGGTTTTGAGCATTTTCTTCACAAAATCTTTGGTTTGACCGAATTTAAGGAAGAAATGAGAGTGCTAGCACACCCATGGGTTATATTATGGTGATAGGGAAACGATTTGTGAGCATGGAAAAGCTTGAAGCTTGGAGCTTCAATGGCGATGACCATGGCCGAATCTTGGAGGTGCTTCAACCATCAAAACCGCACAGCTCACTGCACTTGGAAG
>SKCR01039513.1:0-16047 GCA_019454045.1 Zanthoxylum bungeanum
AAAAATAGCGAGCGGAAACCGCGAGTAAAAAAGACAAAACAGTAAAAAATGGCGAAAACAGCGAACTTGTGAAAACAGCAGAAACAGCGGACCAGTGAAAACAGAAAAACGATATCCCTTCCGGCACCGTGGAACGCACTCCCGGAAAGCGACTAAAAAGGTAAGACCTGAGGGCACCTTTTATCTTATTTCCGTTATTATTTTCTAAGCATGATGTAGTCGTTTAAGTTTATTATTGCTTTATGCATGATTAGGATGTTTAATATGTTATAGTTTTATGCATGACTAGTTGGTTGTGCTTGAGCATGATTTAATTGTTTAGTATGATATTTATTTTCCTATACATGATTAGTTGATTGTTTCTAAGCATGATGTAGTCGTTTAGCATGATATTTATTTTCCTATGCATGATTAATAGTTGTTCTTAAGCATGTTATGTAGACTTGGTTAATATTGCACAAATCCATTCATTACAAGTGACATAAGTAAGGGACCATTCGAACCCAACGGTTTGAGGTCTTCCCTTGCGAGGGGGGTGCGGCCTTAATCTTTGTCCCGGTTCACACCGGGTGGCGACTCCATGTTATTTCATATTCTCAGCTAGGCCGCGAGCCTAGGACGGCGTCGCCCAGTTTCTGTTGTCTACAGTCTGGCGACTCCACTGGGGATAAGAGAATTGGCCTCGAAATAGTCTTGTAATGTGTTTTTATTTATGTTTAATTAACCATGTTTACTGTAAGTTTAGGGAATTTAATCAAAGGCATTGTTAGGGCTAGGTGATGTTTGGTGTCTTCCTTCACTCACTACCTTTTTACAAGGAAAAAAGCTGTGAAGGCACCTAGATAATCATTTTCCTAGGGGATGGTTGGTGTTTTCCTTCACTCACTACCTTTTTATAAGGAAAAGCTGCGAAGGCATCTAAATAATCATCTCATGTGATAGACTAATTTGGAGGACTCGTTGTTTATTCCTGTCACCAAGCGATAAGAGCCTAAGGGGCTTGGGTATCCACGGTGAGCTTTGCTCCGCCCTCCCTCTGGGGAATCTACAACGGGAAGTCCATTTGACAGTTAGTCACATACCTTAACTTGTTGACATATAAGGTGCACTCACTTGGTCGTTTGAACCCTTGAGTGGGGAGTCCTAGTTGTGGGTAATCCTTTGTCAATAAGGGCCTTTGTTTACATTCCTAGAACTTACACATGAACCTTAGTTTTGTGACCAGTAAAAATTACTTATTTATGCTTGTGTTTTGGACCATTACCATTTGGATTCAGTTGGACTTCTTGTCAATAAATGTGAACTTGTTGGGCCATTTAAACAGGGACAAGTTCATGTCATTTGACAATTAGGCCAAAAGCTTCTAAAATGCTAATGGGCTATTTTGTGTTTAGGCCTCTTATTATTTGAAGTTATTTAGTTATATTATCGCAAAGTGTAAACATGTTGGGCCTTTTCAACTGGGACAAGTTTGCACTACGCAATAGTGTGACTAAATACTTTGAAATGATAACGGGCCGATTATTGTAAATTCTTTTACGAGCTTATTATTTCATACATCACGCGCATCTCATGCATTCATGCATCATGTTAACCCTTTTTGTCTTAAAAGCCATCATAGACTCCCGTTGGGTTGAGAAAGAAGAATGATTTGCAAGGGATCATCAACCAGTATGAGTGAAGTCAGTCAACGAAGAATCCTGCCTAGATTGATTGGAAGCCAAGGTAGCCGAGATTGTTGAGCAGTTACAAGTCCTGAACAATGATGTGACCAGTTTGACCGTGCCCTATACAGCTAGTAACAGAGAGTTGTACAATCAGAATGAAAAGATCATTGGGAAACCTTCAAAGACCGAGTCTACTTCCTCAGAGATTGCCCCTATCAGAAACAGACAATTCTCTAGCTTGGGTAAACCATTGTCAAAGATGTTTGAAAAGTTAAAGATGCAAAGGAAAATGAGAGTTAAATGAAGAATGATTGAAGCCATACTTATTTTACCTCAGAAGTCTGGCACAGACTATCCATGGTTGCAAATTTCATCAAATCAGATGACAGACACATTGGTGACACTAGCTACGGCTTGAGAAAATCCAGAGAAATTGGTGATGAGACCATTTGCGCTGACAACTGCAAGCAAACCAGTGTATGAGACAGAAAGGATATTGGATGTGGAAGTCGATGACGGGGAGCCTTGGTATCGTGATGTTCAGGTATCTGGAACACGGAGAATTCTCAGAAGGAGTAAGCAGAAAAGACAGAAGATTGGGAAACAAGGCATTGAGATTACCAGATTTGGGAGTTCACCGAGTTGGTCGACGTAAGCAGATTGAAGCTGCACTTTGCTGGGGAAAAAGAAGACTGAGCAGTCACCAAGAGAATTGGAGGAAGACCTAACCTGACGGGATAGGAAATTCATCCATGCATACATGCATACACGTAACTTGCATCCCTTGTTTGGTGTTTTGTTGTAGGTTTCAAGCAAAAGAAGAGAACCAACAAGAGACGACCAGAGACATATGGTGCCAAGGAGCACAATAAGGATCCAACTCATCATGAACAGGGAAGACCTCTACACTTGCATACCTACACATCCATGCACGTATTTATTTTGTTATGTTATATTTGCAGGTTTCAACGAAGAAAAGAGAAAGCGGCAAAAGCAAGCCAACCAGAAACAACAACAATATTATCAGTCTCAGGAATGAATCAGAATCAGTATTAATCTCAGGGAAGCAATCCTAGGGTTGAGGCCCATCAGTTTCAGGAATGGATTCCAGGGGGCGAAGCCCATGTTTCCAGCAGTTGAAATGAAAAATCCCAAGGAGATAAAGTCCTTGATGGCTAAACATATGTCCGGTGATGACATTGTATGCTGCGGGGAGAAACCATAGAAACAATAAGTGCGAGACGCACTCTCTTCCGGTACTCTGAATGGATTGATCTCGGCTAGACTCACGAGCACTTGATTACAGGATCTCAACAGTGGAAGCCTGAGTGGTTGACGAGATGACTAGTCGAAGAGATGGTAAGTCAGTGAATGACCGTTTGCCTGAGTGTCCACACTTGTTTACCGATGCTATGATATATGATATGGTTGGAAACAAAGAAAAAGTCTCTACAATGAAAAGAAAAAGAAAAATAGACCGCCTATAACCGATAAGCGTGAAGCTACCCATGGGCGAGTATTAGGACCACCATGAGGAGAAATGCTACCTTAAAGGGTAGGTGTGTCAGAAAAAGAAAAAGAAAAAAAAAATAAATAATAAAAAAAAATGAAAAGAAAGAGACAAAAGAAAAAAAGATGAAAACCATATCATGTTGAGTATGCTGAAGTAATCACGGAATGTGATTAAGACATCCAGGTTGGTTAGACCCATTGGTTCGATTCTCCGAAGCGAAATCACCAAAATTGGCTTACTTAAGGAACAAGCTGCGAAAGAGCCTTCGCACACACACACTAGGAGTCTAGTTCAGATCACTCATTCAGAAGAATGGATTTGAGTATATCGAGTACTTTGAAAGTTCTCGGGTTTTGACATACAGCATTCGTTGAGGACGAAAATATGTTTAGCTACAAGGGCTATCTCAAGGAGAAGCAATACATATCAGTCTGGGAGCGAGGCTCCACATCATATCAGCTTGGGAGCAAGGCTCCACATCGGTATCAGTGTCTCGGAGGAATAAAGCCTTCAATCAGTACAGTTCAGGAACAAAGCCACAGAGTTAGCACAGTCAAGGAATAAAGCCTTCAATCAGTACAGTTTGGGAATAAAGCCAACAGTTAGCACAATTCAGGAAGAAAGCCTGCATTCAGCTCAGAGGAATAAAGCCTTACAGTTCGGGAATAAAGCTCGGGGGAATAAAGCCTCACAGTTCGGGAAAAAAACTCGAAAGGAATAAAGCCTCACAGTTCGGGAATAAAGCTCGGAGGAATAAAGCCTCACAGTTCGGGAATAAATAAAGCTCGGAGGAATAAAGCCTCACAGTTCGAAAAAAAAAAAAAAAAAAAAAAAAGCTCGAAAGGAATAAAGCCTCACAGTTCGGGAATAAAGCTCGGAGGAATAAAGCCTCACAGTTCGGGAATAAAGCTCGGAGGAATAAAGCCTCACAGTTCGGGAATAAAGCTCGGAGGAATAAAGCCTCACAGTTCGGGAATAAAGCTCGGAGGAATAAAGCCTCACAGTTCGGGAAAAACGCTCGGAGGAATAAAGCCTCATCTACACAGTTCGAGAATAAAGCTCGGGAGGAATAGAGCCTCATCACAGTTCACATTCGGTTCGGGAACAAAGCCCAGAGGTCGAGGCACCTCGCCATCAGATCAATTCAGTTCAAAGCAGCAGGTAAGTCAGGTGGCAGCTGGCGAGCCAGGTAAGTAGAAATGCATTGCACGTAACTTTGATAGGATTGTCATTGTCACACACTACACAAGTCCCATCAAAGTGGGGGCGACTGTAGACACTGCATTTTTGCATATCATGCCCAATGACGAGTCTCGTAAGGAGGCACTACCTTTTCATGTCATGGAAGTTGCGGAAAACGGTCGTCGGAAAGGGAAAGTCAAGAATTGACGTTTTGTTGGATTTTTGTTCGCTCGCTTAAACTCGGGTTTGCTCAGGGAGCCTCTATTTCAAAATTTATTCTCGCCCCGAACCTTAAAAACCTCCCTGTGTCCCTTCAACTCCATGCAAAATAAAAATCACCAACCAATTAAATAAATTCAAACTAAAATTAAGCCATTAAAAAATACCAACCAATTAAACAAATTCAGAGAAAATCAAACAAATAAAAAAAATATTAATCAAACATAAACCAAAATCCATTCCAAAAAATAACAACACAAATAAAAATAAATCACCACAACGTGTAACATACACACACAAAACTAAAACCAAATAAACAATAATAAACAAACAAACATCAACAAAAAACCATAACCCCACCTTCACGCCCAAACACAGCAACACATTAAACAATCCTTCACAACAAAATAAACATCAACCAAATCCACTCACTTTAAATAATAAAATAATCAACACCAACACCAAACAAATAATAAACAAACATAAACATAATCAACAAACCACCCATAACCACCCATGCAAACCCACAATCAACCCATCTCCCCATAAAACACCCATAATACCATACATTATTCCCCTGCCCACCCTCATGCTCACGCCCTAACACAAACACAAACTAGCAAAACCAACCCATGCACCACTACACTGCCACATCCATTCCTTCACCCATGCATAACCCATGACTACCTATAACTTCACCTTGATCATCTTCCTCTGACCTCTGCCCATACCTCTCTCTCTCACTCCATGAAACAATATATAAACCCTAAGGCCTTTCACGCAAGGGAGAGGCTCAACTCACGAAATTACAAGCCATACACGCACATAATCACTAAAAAACAGCCACTGCCCCTCCATTAGCCGTAACAAAGAAACCACACAAACACCAGAACCCTCTTCAAGAACAGCCCACCAAAGAGACACATTCTGCCGATGATAAACTGATCGACCAAAGCAGCAAACGAGCCCCTCCACAAGACAACATAACAGCCCCTAACCCTCGGCAACAACAAGCACCCAGCTCCCATGTAAACCCTTCCTTCACGCCACTGCCCTCTCATTCACAGCCACTCCACAAACTGCCTCCATCACCCCCCTGAAAAAAGGCCATCTTTCTCCACTCCCAGGGACGCCTCTGCAGTCCCAACATTCTTCCAAGTTCACGCACAGCAACCCTCCTCTCTCCCAGCTCCACATACTCGGTAGTCCCTCACACAAATGGAACCCTCACGCCCTTAAGCTCATGATGCCTCTCACTTCACAAACACTCAGCCCACACAGACCTTAGACACTCACAGCCGCAACCCTTCATCCAGCAACAACCATTAAACCCTCTACACACTCACAACCGAATTGCAAACACAGTCCTTTCATCAACACTTCATGCTCACAACCCCTCAAACTCATCATCTCTCTCGACCACGCAGCCGCTCTTCATGTATTAAGGTCCATGCCATCATCCACTCTCAGGGCAGCAGCCTAAATCACCAGCCCTAGCTCACGCCAAACTGCCCTCCACACCACACGGCCACAAGAACCCTTCAGCCACTTCACGCCCACTGAACACAGCCCACAAACCCTAGCAATTAACGCCATAACCTTTGCAAGCCACTGCCTCCAAAGCATCGTCCAGCAAGTCCCTTCACTGCACGCCAAAAAGACACCAGATTCTGCCCAGGTTGCCGCACATTTAACACCCCAAACCAGCCCCACCAACACACTGGATCAGCCCTCAAGCAACGCACCTTCACGCTGAAACAAGTAAGCACAAGAACAACAACCACACTACCCACATCCCTAGCAACTGACCAGTGAACTGCACCCCTCTACGCAGCAGATAGACCTTCATCATCACCACACACGCTCAGCTCACCTGCACATTTAACGCACCAACAGCCCAGTTCACTGCCAAGCTTCACACTCAACAACAGCCCACTGCCGTGAAGAACCCAATTCAGCCCCTGCAGTATCTTCATCAATTCTCGGCATCAAGCACACCACAGAACCCTAGAAGCAGCCACCACCCACGCATGAAACTGACCCCCACAAACTGTCCTTCACCGAGCTCACAATCCTCACGCAAAAAGGTCCCAAACAGCCCCTGCATGCAAGCCATGCACACGTGAAACTGACCCCACAAACTGCCTCCGAAACCCTTGCAAACCGACAACAAAATCGCACCAAAAATCGTCTCAAATAAACCCTAGAATAGATTGAAAACAGAGGAAAAATAGACTGAAAAATAGCGAGCGGAAACCGCGAGTAAAAAAGACAAAACAGTAAAAAATGGCGAAAACAGCGAACTTGTGAAAACAGCAGAAACAGCGGACCAGTGAAAACATCAAAACGATATCCCTTCCGGCACCGTGGAACGCGCTCCCGGAAAGCGACTAAAAAGGTAAGACCTGAGGGCACTCTTTTATCTTATTTCCGTTATTTATTTTCTAAGCATGATGTAATCGTTTAAGTTTATTATTGCTTTATGCATGATTAGGATGTTTAATATGTTATAGTTTTATGCATGACTAGTTGGTTGTGCTTGAGCATGATTTAATTGTTTAGTATGATATTTATTTTCCTATACATGATTAGTTGATTGTTTCTAAGCATGATGTAGTCTTTTAGCATGATATTTATTTTCCTATGCATGATTAGGTTGTTTAGTATGATGTTGTTTTATGCATGATTAATAGGTTGTTCTTAAGCATGTTATGTAGACTTGGTTAATATTGCACAAATCCATTCATTACAAGTGACATAAGTAAGGGACCATTCCGAACCCAACGGTTTGAGGTCTTCCCTTGCGAGGGGTGGGTGCGGCCTTAAATCTTTGTCCCGGTTCACACCGGGTGGCGACTCCATGTTATTTCATATTTCTCAGCTAGGCCGCGAGCCTAGGACGGCGTCGCCCAGTTTCTGTTGTCTACATCAATCTTGACTTCCCTTAACCAAACCAAATCAAATCCCTCTTCAATTAGCCAAATATTTTTCCTTGTCAAGCCCAACCCTTTTGCCTATAAAAAGAACCCTCACCAACCTTCTCAAGCCTAGTTTTCTCAACCCTAGTTTGGTAGTTTCTAGTTTCTAGACCCTAGTCCCTAGTCCCTAGTCCCTAGCTCATACACAACACACATAAAAATTACAGGAAGAAGACACCCAAAAACAGTAAGCAAAAGATAAAGAGGAAACGGCAGCGAAACCACAAGGAACAATAACAAAAGACGGAGAACGACGACTCAAAACAGTAAAGACAACGAACGAGAACAGTGAACCAGTGAACCGGGAGAGTTGCGGAGCATCCACCCTTCCGACGATCGTGTACCGTACATCCGAGAGGTGATTTAAAAGGTTAGACCTGAGGGTACCTTTTCATTAGTTTATATTGGTTTTTTTTTTTTATTATTATTGAATTCTATTCGCATGAGAGTCGTTTATGGATGCATGTTGTGGTCTTTGAGTAGATAAATATGCATGAATTATGAGATGTAATATGTTGTGGGTATTGGATGAATGAGAGATGTGTCAACTCTCGCGGTATATCGGATGGAAACCCGGACATAAATTTCATAGCCAATTCCGAATGGACGGTAATATGATCTGTACTCGTGCCACAACTCCACGTACCGCTTGGGTAAACGGCACCATCTTTCTTTTGTTTTGTGTTGCTTTTGTTTATTTAGTTTTCTTTACTTGAATTCAATATGTTGTTTATTTATGCATGATTCAATCAAGCGCATGGCTTAGTGAGTTAGTCCAAAGGTCCTCCATTTGGGAGACAAAGAGCCGAAAAGGCCACCTTTGTGACACTACTTCGCCACGCCGGTTGATGTGTGTTCGGTTGGATGCGAGATACGTTCAATCGGGCATACTTAGTTTGATATTATTGAGTTTATCTTTTATGCATGGTTCAATCAAGCGCATGGGCTTAGTAAGTGGAATGAAAGATCCCTTATGGGAGGGGTTAAACCCGTTACCACGATGCTTTGCCGCGCCGGTTGATGTGTGTTCGGATTGGATGTAAGATGTGTTCAATCGGGCATACTTGGTCGATATGATTGGTTCTATTTTTGCATGATGTGATGTGACGCGCATGGGCTTAGTATGTTGGTCTAAAGGTCCTCTCTTTGAGAGATCAAGAGCCCCCCAAAGGCCACCTTTACGGCAGTACTTCGCCGCGCCCCTTTATTTTGTTGTTTATGTATTGCGTCCCATTTCATGCATCAGGTCTGTTCCCGTTCGAACGCGTTTACGAACGCAACTCGAACGCGCATGCATTTTTGCTTATCATGCATCAGGTCTCATTTTCCGTTCGAACGCGTTTACGAACGCCATATGAACGTGAGCATTCTGTTTCATTTCCGTTCGAACGCGTTTACGAACGCCATACGAACATGAGCATTTGTTTCGTTTCAGTTCGAACGCGTTATCAAACGCCATACGAACGCGAGCATTCTGTTTCATTTCTGTTCGAACGCGTTATCAAACGTCATACGAACGCGAACCTTCTGTTTACCGTTCGAACGCGTTTACGAACGCTACACACGAACGCGCACACCTGAACTGAGTCTATCTTATCATATTCATGCATAATTGCCTCTTGGTTGATCTTTCTTGTGTTATATAGCCAACCGTATTATTTGTATTCCTGCATTTATCCATTCTATGTGTTTTTTTGGATTGTATTCAAGCATGATTAGGCTGTTAGCATGTTATTTGGTAATAGGTTCATGAGATAGTACTCAAGCATGATTATGTTGTTCTTAGTTTTCCATATCATAGGATTGAAATATGTTCATGAGATTGCCATGTGATGTTGCATGTTGTGATGAACTTGTTGATGTATGCATGTGAATTTAGAAGCATGATATTCTTGGAAATAAAGTTATTTAAGCCTGGTTAAATTATTATATAAATCCTTTTATTACAAGTGACATAAGTAAGGGACCATTCCGAACCCAACGGTTTGAGGTCTTCCCTTGCGAGGGGTGAGTGCGGCCTTAAATCTCATTTTCCCGGTTCACACCGGGTGGCGACTCCATTACTCTCCGGTTTAGTCCCCCGTGGCTACTCCGTACTCTTAACTAGGCCGCGAGCCTAGGACAGCATGCGTCGCCCAGGTTTTCCTGTGTTCCCACACTTAGTTGTTTTTTAGTTGTGGGACAATCATATTTCCTTTAAATTTCCTTTTTTCAATGAGTGTATTTTGTGAGATAAATTTTCATCTGCCCTATATCTATAAGGTCACTATGCAACTTCATAAATCAATATTTCATAAGTTACAACTAATTTCACTCACAGTAGAATCATATGTGACACTCCCACTGCATCTTTTCTGACTCCTTATGATGTAGATTGTCTAACATCATAATTAGACTCAAAAATAATCTGACTCTAATGGTTGTGGACTATATTATCCATGAATAAGAAACTCGTTCTGAATATCTCAAATATAACATAGAACATGATTTAAGACACATCATATGGTCTACAACGTATCAAAATAGCTTGGAATAATTACGATTAAATCGATATCTTTAATCGCACATATATAGTATTCATTATACCATAATCCTATGATGCATAAGATTGACTAGACATTCTAATCAAATTATCTTTCGATAAAGGAATCATCTTTTACAAAAGATTAATATTATATATAAAAAGACACTACTAACTCTTAAACAATTATACTAACTGTCACACAGATAGTCTTAATGTGTCCTTTATTAGATCTTATCTAATGCACGACTAATGGAAATATCTCACAAGTCTCTTAATTTTATATCAAATATAATATAGACTACTCTCACTGCTTTCACGGAGAAAAAAAAAAAAGACTTAGGTAAACTTTTACCTAATAAACATCTCATATTACTTTAATAATAATAATATCGTTAGGATATATAACACCAAAAAGAAATATCTATGCTCCCACTAACCATACTATCACATATGTATTCTCTATACTTTGATAAAATCAGACAATCTGACTGATATCAAAATTAGAGAACACAGATTTCTGGAAAGCTCGTCTGAGTCTATAATAGGCTCTATAAACTAGTAATACCAAATTGCGATCTTAGCATAATACAAACTCCAGGGCCATTATAGAATGAACTCTTCAAATAAAAATCACAATGGATCTCTTATCCGAAGAAACCATTCAGAAACACCACTTTGCATTCCTAGCTAAATACACAGTTTAATATTAACATTAACCATCGAATCTTTAATTACTCAATTAGTGCGATTAGAGACAAATTTCCTCAGACAACAATAGATTGTTGAGTATAACTATTCTCACTGTCATACTATAAATGTCAAACCTTTAAGCTCATTTTGCTTTTGCTGTGCAAATCATTGCACATTTTATGAACGATTCATAATAAAAGCTCAACCAGGTTCCAAACTTGATCGTAGTAAGCTATGCGCAATCTTAGATCTATGGTATAATGCTAACTTCTGGAATCAATATCAAATATCGCTCATACTATAAGTTATAAGATAACTTTCTTCAATAAGAAAACATCAGAACCATAAGTATCAAATACTTCGCAAATGATTCTAACATCATATTAGACTTATATGGAAGATGTCTAAGGGTTTTTCAATCTTATTATTTATGTAGTTCCATTTATAGTTTATCACTCTCTCACATTTAACTTCAATAAGTCAAGTCTTTTCTACAATGATCAACATCCGATGTTACACACTAAATAATGAAAAAAAATTATTACTCGGGATCGTATAAAAGATATTCTATCAAATAGAATATTATATTCTATTAAACAGAATAAATGATAAACTTTTACTTGTACCTCCAAGGCGCAAGAACTTTCAATTATATAATCATCATATAAAAGAAAGATTCAAATCTCAAACTTTTCAAGATTTGAATTTTCTACTTATACATATCATATACGTAACTATAGAAACCTTAATTAAAATGATGAATTAGTGTTACTGGAGCATATTCCCAAGAGTATTGAAACTAATTTAGTAACACTCAATATCAAACGAATCAAATCGAATAAGATTCAATTCCTCCTAAAACCAATTCCATCACAATGGAATCATGGAAGAATAATATTGAGTAAGATCTATTCGTTGAATAACCTTAGAACTAATTTCCATAAATTCATATGTTTGATCATATCAAACATCTTTGAACAATTCAAAAACTCGCGATGAATTTTAAATATACAGTTTTTCAAAACTTCAGATCGAAAATCTTTGAACAGACAAAATATTCTATCTGTGTTTCATCAGAAACATGTAACTAAGTCATAACAACTCATCGACTAAGTTACGAAGTAAAGAAAACTATCTTAAGCAATTTATAATTCATTAAACTACATACATCTAATGTATCAGTTTAATAAATTTTATGGTCCAAGACAATCATTGGTTAAATGAGATTTAATCACATTCCTGAATACAATTATTCATTAAATGGATAAGGATATGTGGTGTGATCTCGTATCATCCATCATTTACCATACGGAATAAGCATCTAATGCTTAAGTGATAAAATCTCATAAAGCATTGTTCTAAGTTATTTCACAGAGAGAATCCGAATTATTAAAATCTCATTATTCCCATAATAAGTTCCACTTAAAATTGTGCCTTAAATAAGAAAAAATGCATATTTTCCCTTTTATTTTCCAACAATAGATGGGCCATAACCCGTGAAGTACTGTTGATTTGTAAAGATGTGATCCTGATCTGATCGTGGTTGTTACTCAATTGATGACACAGTGGTTCCAAAGCACTTGACCTTGGATCCCAAAGATATATGAAGGCTTTTTGTGTATTTAATTTTGGTTCGTGTGTTTGGAGACAAAAGAGCATTTTTGAAAATTGCCTCAGAAATAATTTCTCTGTCATTGTTTTTTTCAATCAGTGTGATTGAATTAAATTAGTCTTGTGTTACAAACATATACTCATTTCCTTCTTTCTTTGTTTCTCTGTACTTATACTTGAAAAAAAAGGATTTGTTGGTTTGTAGTTATTGAGCATTGAATTTATTTATGGGTCATGCTAACAAGTGCTCGAATGGTATACTCATTAAGGATTTATTTTAGGAAAGTTTTACATCATTTTTATGCGAAATACAAAAAAAATCAAATTATTAATTATTTTTTTCATTTTTCAATGAAAACTTTCCTAAAATGGATCTTTAACGAATGTCATAGGGCACTCGTTAGTATTCTCCTTTATTTATAACACGTGTGATTTTTTTTTAAGTGTGTTAATGACAAGTAATGATAGGAGTTAAACCGGTTAATTTTATGTTTAGTTAAGTGGATTTTCGTCATGTAATTAGTATTTAATGATTTTCAGATATGAATTTCGAAGCCATATAACACAATTCTACTACGAATCTTGTCCTAAAAGAAAATTTTGTTGTTACGATTAGAGATATTCACGGATTGGATTGTGTCGAAGATTTTTTAATTTTCTTAAATTTGATCGGATCGGATCATGCGGATTGGAATATCCGAAATCAATTACTTTTTTTCTTCTTTTTATAGAAGAATTTGACCAGCTGTGAGTTCTAAATGCAAGCCAGCTGGTGTTTTTGAGTGTTCACCAGATATGGCCGCAATCGCACGCCTACTTTCCAGTTGGATTGCACAGAAAACCCCAATAATCCGTCAACTCTTCGAAATAATGATATATGAATTTATATCATTAAATATTATTTTAATTTTAAATATTTATTATTAAATTGGTTTAAATCAATAATTTAAATTTTGAAGTCTGAATTTAAATTAAAATATAGATCAATCCAATAGATATTCAAAATTAAATTAATGATTAAATGTTAAGTTTTATATTTAAATGTGATAGGTAAAGTCCATATATATTTTTTAACTCATATCTTTATAATTTATATAATTCGATGGAATTTAGTTGAAAATCAGTGTGTCAAGCATTATGAAGCTAGTTGATTATCTACATTTGCTATAATTTAATTATTAAAAAACTGACTAGTTCAACTACTCTTTGTCCTAGTGGTTGATACATTGCCTCTTTTTTTAAATTTGATATTTTATTTTGAAAATATAAAATTCATTCGTAATAAAACATCATATGATGCGAATACATGACTATATCAGTTCGAATATAATATTTAGAAAAAAAAACATAAAATTTAAGCCTAATCAAGATAAATCTGACAACATAAAACTTTATACATTATGTGATCTCATAATTAGTCAAAAAATCTGATTCACACATAATTCTAATAAGTAGATATTAAAAAAAAAATGATTATAATTTTTTATTTCATTCTAATTAATACAAAATTATCCGAACACGTGGAGATTATGTCTTTACTTATTTAATTCAAAATGAGTGTAATGAGTTGAGTGCTTGTGAATTAAAAACATGTAATTAGGGTTTATGCTTACTATATGTGAACGGAAAAAACCTTAAAGCATATTTGTTTCATTGATGGGTCCATATTATATTATATATATATATATATGAGGAACATTTAGTCACTTAGTCCCCTTATTATATTTATAATATATAAAATATTAATATAATAAATAAGATTAAAAAAAGATATATATTTTTTATTTAAATGCAAGAAGGGAAAACATTTGACCAGCAAACAACTTTGAATTGTACCAAGATTTCTTAAACTGTTTTGTATAATTAAATGAAACTACATCTATTTTTATTTTAATGAATATTCAAAAAAAATGAGGGATTTATAATGTAATATTCTAAATAATTGTTTGATAAATAAAAAATAATATAATGAAATGTAACTTATATAATTTAAAAATAATTGCGTCCTTTTAAATTCTAAAAGTTATAGAGATAATTATTTTAATACTATTTTTTTTTAAATAGATAAATTTGTTTTTACAAATAATGTTATTTTTTTAAAATTACGTTTTATCATCAACCCCTAATTTGAGCGGCTCATTTATAATGTCTCAATGCCCATTTGCATTACACTCTCTTTCATCCTATTCTATCAATCTACACAATTAGATTCATAGTGTTTAAATGGATAGTGCTATTTGCACTCTAATTATTACTTAAACACTCATTTACCTTTTACGCTCAAATTTAAAATTTAAAAACTCTTCATAATTCCAAATATAAACCCACTTACAATTTACAAAGTTATAAATATCACTACAAGAAAAATGATCTTTAACATCCAAAAATTTAGTGTCGCTAAGTAAATCATCGTTAAATGTATAGTTTAGCATTGACAAAAAAGACGATTGATGAGCGATTAATATGTAGATATTTACCGTCCATTTATCTTAACATTTTGTATGTTATCTCGAGTTTTTATGAGCAAATTGATGTGTTTTGAGTGCGTTTTTACATGTTAAAAGAATATCGAAATACAATTAGATATAACGAGGAATAAATCAATAATTTTGGAGCACTTATGGGTCAAATTCTGGAATCCCAACACCCCTCGATGCTCGACCGCGCGTCAAGACGCGCTGCTTCACAAACAGGAGACAGAGTGCATAATTCATGGGGTGGAGTCGCGACGCGCCAAATTTGATTCAGAGAGTCATGATGCTGCATTTAATCAGAGTTGCAATGCGCCAAATGGATTGATGAGAGAGTCGTAATGCAAATCATACTAAGTCCCAACACATGCTTTACGTATAATGCATCCATAGCTTGCATCTATATCTCTTTTTATTTTTTTTGTGTTTGTTATAAATTATTTATTATTGCATGTGTTTTGATGTTTTTTTTATTTGTTTGACCAACAGTATAATAGTTTTGGTCAATCCTGAGAAACTCGACAGAAAGAATTTAGGTTAGCCGTGAGAATAATAGCGTGTGATCTTATTTGTTGAATAGATTTACCTGAAAGATAGACATATACCTAAATGACATATATAGCCAAGATTAGAACCTAACCTTAATGAATTCGATTAATTTAATTAACATAGACATATAGCTAATTGATTTGTTCTGAATTTTTTCATCTGACCATCGAAATGGGCTTGTGAATGATTTAGTGTTTTAGGTTAATAATTAGTAAAAATAACCAAATTGAACGAAAAATGTATAAACTTATTGTGTGTGTGTTTAGGTGAAGTTGCAATACTAGATTTTCCTATTTATAAGGTTTTCCTAATGTGTGTTATTTGTTTTTTATTTACTTTTCAATTAAACCAACTCACTTCTTCTCAATAATTTAGTTTAAGTTAAGTTAAGTATGTTGATCTTGATATTAATAAGAAAAATATTAAGTATATGTGGGTTCGACATCCGACTAATAGTCACTATATTACTTGAGTGATATGTGCGCTTGCATGCTAGATTTATAAAATCGTGATCAACAACAATAAAATTACAATATTTAGTGTCATTAATGTACTTTCGACGCAACAAAAAAATTAAGATTTTTAATTTTTTAGTGTCGACTACTAAAAGACGACGCTAAATATGATACATCGTCAAGAATTA
>SKCR01039514.1:0-14918 GCA_019454045.1 Zanthoxylum bungeanum
TTTGAAATTTTAGCAATATTAAATTAACCCATAACAACTAATGGTTATTTTTGTGTATTAAATCTTGTGTTTAGACTTTAGTTGTGTGATTTTTAAGCATGGTTTCATGGCCATGAGTTGAGAAAATTTATTTTCCCTAAATAAGAAATAATTTGATTTTGTATTCTTTAAATCACCACTAACCATGGTTATTAATCTAACCATAATTACTAAATTAACCTTAGTTACTTTTAATATTTGACCTATCTTATAAAGTCAATTATTAAATTTATAAATTAAGCCAACACAAAAGTAAGTTTGGTTAATTTAATAACTAAGGTTAAATAATTAATTAATTTATTTGTACAATTATATTATTTAATTTATGTATTAATTTAACAATTAAATAAAATACACTAATATTAATCACATTTGTATTATTGTTAACAATTAACATTATTCAATAATCATATATCTGATATATAATTAATTAATTAGTTTTAATTTATCTCATAAATTATCGGATCGAACAATTTAATCTGAAGACTAAACACACTTCAATTATTGACTATTGTTGTCCAAATATTCAACGAGTGCACTTAATTATGATGAGACTCTCTAGGTTTATATATATATAAATTATTTACATATATATGTGCGCGCACATATGAAGGTATGCCTACCTATAAATTATGATAGAACAAACTCGGTTGTCGAACCATACAAGTTGAGGTTATAGCGCTAATGTATTCCCTCTGTCATTTGTATCCTATTGAGTAAGACCATAATATTACCGTCAAGACCTTATCTATTCAACGTACAATATTTATCTCCATAATTATATTCCGTAAAAATAATATATGAAGAAGATTATTTCCTCCATATTATTTATAACATTCCAGAAACTCTTTCTGAAACGTACTTTTGGCTAAAAGATTTCTGGAACATAATCTGGAGTATCAGAAAACAATATAACTATATGGACTGACATATCACATATTGACACACACCGATCTTTATGACCATCAATCCATAGCAAAAGTCATCCAGCAGTCAGACCATAAAAGGTATCTGACATGCATGGTATCAATTATGAAGGATCACTCACAAGACCACTGTAGTACCTCGGGTCTAAAGACCATATTAACTTCTCAACTCGGTTGTCGAACCATACAAATTGAGGTTATAGTGCTACTGTATAATCTCTCTCTCATTTGTACCTTATTGAATAAGGTCATAGCATTACCGTCAAGACCTTATCTACTCAATGTACAATACTTATCTCCAAAATTATATTCCGTAAAAATAATATATGAAGAAGATTATTTCCTCCATATTATTTATAACATTCCGAAAACTCTTTCCGAAACGTACTTTTGGCTAAAAGATTTTTGGAACATAATCTGGAGTATTAAGAAACAATCCAACTATATGGACTGACGGATCACATATTGACACACACTGATCTCTATGACCATCAGTGTATAGCTAAAGCCATCCAACAGTCAGGCCATAAAATGTATCTGACATGCATGGTATCAACCATGAAGGATCACTCACAAGACCAATGTGGTACCTCGGGTCTGAAGACCATGTTAACTTCTCAACTCGAGAAGACATCTATTGACGGTTCTATAGAATATCTATTAGTCGTCTGCAGTTATTCAGTTCAATATCAATTCAATGAACGAATATATGCATTTTTATACAAACTTCATCTAAGCTCATAGTCAATTGAGACAAATCATATATCCATTATATATATATATATTATATATATATATATATAGACAATGCACTAGTCTTATCGATCTAGTGACTGACCCATGTCAATAGATCAAGATCATGAGCAATTTAGATTTGAGAGTATGCGCGATATTTCTTAACTCCATTTGCAACTCTTGCAACTATATCACCATATAACATATATTAAACTCTTAGGTCTTTACTAATTTCATATAAGGTTCTGAATCAAAATCGAAATCACTAACTGCTAGGGTGATCTAATTCTTAAATCTATAATGTATTAATAAAAATAAGTGTTTACCATACATTTATATAAATAATCATGATAAAGAAATATTATATCGCATAAATAATAAATATTTAAGCAATAAGCAAATGACGTTTGATCACTATTTCCAACACCATTTGCCTGATCCCTTTGACAAACTCTATTTAAAAATCGATTTTTAAAGATAAATTCTACGTATGGATTCTTAAGAGCATGATCCTAAAAATGTGAAATGAGGGGGGTGCAGTAATTATTTTACTACAGCCCCTCCCGTACGATGACGTGGAAGCATACGGGCCGTTGGGTTTCATCCAATGGATTATGTGCTAAGTAGTAATCTTAAAAAAAAATTGATTTTTATTTTTATTTTTCTAAAATCGTGATTGTTGGATCGCGACCCAACAATCGCGATTGTGCCACGCGGTAAAGGAGATTACTGCAGTACCCCTGAACCCCTAAAATGTGATAAGTATAATTCAATTAATCACCACCATAAAATGCATAGAAATTTCTTTCACTAGCTTACAATTTGGAATTTTTTTTATTGTCTTCGTCAACTTGGCAACCATTCAAGTAAGGAATTTTTTGCTTACTAACTTGGAATTAGAAATGACAAGTTTAGCATGAAGACAAGAAACATTATCTTCAACAGCACCACTGCTAGCCTACAAATATCATATAATGCACATGCACAAGCCACTGAGAATTGTCATTTGAATATTCAAGAACAGAAGCAGAGATAATGGAAACTTATGTTCAAGATGGGATTCTTCAATCTAAGTCACTGGAGATTAATCTTCATGTTCCAATGCGTCCGCAAGGTCCCGAAACATGTGTAATTGATTCAATCTTCATGTTCCAATACTTCCTAATAATAAAACATAAAATAAACTATAATTAAGATTAAATACATGATAATTAAGCCGAGTTAGCGATGTTTAAAGTACACTTTTGTGCACTTATCACTCATAGTCAATTGAGACAAATCATATATCCATTACATTATAGACAATGCACTAGTCTTTTCGATCTAGTGACCGACCTATGTCGATAGATCAAGATCATGAGCAATTTATATTTGAGAGTATGCACGATATTTCCCAACTCTATTTGCAACTCTTGCAACTATATCAGCATATAACATATATTAAACTCTTAGGTCTTTACTAATTTCATATAAGGTTCTGAATCAAAATCGAAATCTCTAACTCTTAGGGTGATCTAATTCTGAAACCTACAATATATTAATAAAAGTAAGTGTTTACCATACATTTATATAAATAATCATGATAAAGAAATATTATATCGCATAATTAATAAATATTTACGCAATAAGCGAATGGCGTTTGATCACCATTTCCAACACCATTTGTCCCAACCATATGACATACTCTATTTAAAAACCGATTTTTAAAGATAAATTCTACATATGGTTTCGTAAGAGCATGATACTAAAATGTGATATGAGGGAGGGCTCCAGTAATGATTTTACCACAGCCCCTCCCGTACGATGACGTGGAAGCTCACGGGCTGTTGGATTTTCATCCAACGACTTGCGTGCTAAGTAGTCATCCTAAAAAAATATTATTTTTTTATTTTTAAAAAATCATAATTGTCGGATCGCAACCCAACGGTCACGATTGTGTGCCAAGCGACACTGGAGACTACTACAGCGCCCCAGAACCCCTAAAATGTGTAAGAGAAGTATAATTCAATTAATCACCACCATAAAATCCATAGAAACTTCTTTCACTAGCTTACAATTTGGAATAATTTTGATTGTCTTCGTCAACTTGGCAATCATTCAAGTAAGATTTTTTTTTAAAAATCAATGAATTAATGTTTCGCTTACTAACTTGGAATTAGAAATGATAAGTTTAGCATGAAGACAAGAAACATTATCTTCAACAGCACCACTGCTAGCCTACAAATATCATATAATACACATGCACGAGCCACTGAGAATTGCCATTTGAATATTCAAGAACAGAAGCAGAGATAATGGAAACTTATGTTCAAGATGGGATTCTTCAATCTAAGTCACTGGAGATTAATCAAACTGATACTACTACTGTAAAAGGTAATTAAATGCTCATGTTGGTTTAGAATTGATATACATTTGTGACTGATAAGCTTTTTTTTGTTTTGTGTTGTTTTGTTCCATGGTGATGCATTCATGCAGAAGATGAAGAATTTAATGACAACCCAATTGAGGAAGTGAGGCTTACAGTTCCAGTCACTGATGATCCATCAATACCAGCTTTAACATTTAGAACATGGATTCTGGGGCTAACATCATGTTGCCTGCTTGCTTTTGTAAACCAATTCTTCAGTTACCGCCAGAATCAGCTGTATATTGGTTCTGTTTCAGCTCAGATTCTTGTCCTTCCAATAGGGAAGCTAATGGCTGCAACACTTCCATCAGAGCCAATTCGAGTCCCACTCACACCATGTTCATTTTCATTGAATCCAGGGCCTTTCAATTTGAAAGAACACGTTTTGATCACCATTTTCGCTAGCTGTGGATCCAGTAGTGTTTACGCAGTTAACATAATCACAATTGTCAAGGCTTTCTACAAGCGAAGTCTCCATGTAGTACCTGCCATGATGTTAGTACAAACAACTCAGGTACCCACAAGAGATTTTACAAGCATATGGCTAATTGAAGGCTTGTTTAGTTAGTATCGAAAGTATAATTCTCTGTTACTTGATGAATTTCAGTTGCTGGGATACGGCTGGGCTGGTTTATTCAGAAAATACCTTGTTGATTCCCCATACATGTGGTGGCCTGCAAACCTGGTCCAGGTCTCCCTGTTCAGGTACTCATCTCTCTCGCAAAATTGAACAAACTTGTAAGATCTAACTCAATTAGTCAGATATTATCCGCATTGACAGCTCGGGGATTGACCCAACAACTTGGCCCCTGCTCCCTCATGGTTTTGTTTTTAGCATGGGTTCAAGCACACACAAAAAGTCTCTAACTAGTTGAGTGAATCATTTAATTATAAGCACATGCCCGAGATCCCTCACAAGTAATGTGGCATACAACAATCCACCCCTTTGAGGCCTAACATCCTTGTTGGCACATGTCTGGTTGAGATCTGACTTTGATATCATTTGTAAGGTTTGATCCAACTAGTCAGATATTATCCGTTTTCGCAACTCATGAATTGGTCCAGCAACCTAACCCCCAATGGTTATATTTTTGGCATGGGCCTGATCTTTTATTTATAAGCATATGTCCAAGATGTTAGATATTACAAGACTCATGTCCTTAATTGTTTGAATATTGAAAAACTTATGTGTCAAACTGCAGGGCGCTGCACGAAGAAGAGAAGAGAAGAAAGGGAGGACTAACAAGACTACAGTTCTTCCTCATAGTTTCCATATCAAGCTTCGCTTACTATATTGTTCCAGGATATCTTTTCCCTTCAATATCTGCTCTTTCCTTTGTTTGTTGGATATGGAAGGACTCAGTCACAGCACAAAAGCTTGGTTCTGGCCTCCAAGGCCTTGGTATTGGCTCCTTTGGCCTTGATTGGGCAACTGTTGCTGGCTTCTTAGGAAGTCCCCCAACACCCTTCTTTGCCATTGCCAATATCTTAGTTGGCTACTTTTTTTTCTCTATATCCTTATTCCCATTGCTTATTGGTCCAATGCATTTGAAGCCAAAAGATTCCCCTTATTTTCCTCTCACACTTTCGACCATGCTGGCCAAACTTACAATATTTCAAGAATCCTCGACCAAAGGACATTTAGTCTTGATCATGCTGCCTATGAAAATTACAGCAAACTTTATCTCAGTGTCTTGTTTGCCTTCATGTATGGCCTAGGTTTTGCAACTCTGATGGCAAGTATTTCGCATGTCGCGCTCTTTGAGGGAAAGTAAGCATCTTTAACAACTTCTTACGGCTAAGTCTAATAGAGAGTATTGCATTGAGAGCATAAGCTAACCTATAAGGTGTGGAACAAAAGCTAGCGTAGAGTTTCGTAAGCTTATAAGTTAGCTTTTACTCTCACCGTAACACTTATCTTATATTCTCAATCAATACTATCTACCAAAATATTATAATTTTGTATGAATATAAACTAGCGTTAACTCTATGTGTTTGATGTAGCGTTTAAATGCTAATTTATAAGCTCACAAAACTCTTCACCAAACGGTGCCTTAATTTCTCATTCCCTTGTGGTAATGACCTTAGTTTAATTTCTTAAAACAATGAGCAGAACAATTTGGCAAATGTGGAGAAAAACAACTAGTGCAGTCAAAGATCAGTTTGGTGATGTGCATACAAGACTCATGAAGAAGAACTATGAAGCAGTACCCCAATGGTGGTTCCACACTATCTTGATCTTGACGCTTGCCCTTTCCCTTTACACATGTGAAGGGTTTGATAAACAGTTTCAGCTTCCATGGTGGGCACTGCTTCTGGCTTGTGCCATGGCATTCTTTTTCACATTACCTGTTGGGGTGATTCAAGCAACAACAAACTTGGTATCTCCAAACTCAAATTATGAAAAAAAATTGATTAATTTATAGATCACATAACATATAAGAAGGTTTCTTAATAGAATGTATTAATCTGCAGCAAACAGGACTAAACATAATTACAGAGTTGGTTATTGGGTATATGTATCCTGGGAAGCCCCTTGCTAATGTGGCTTTCAAGACCTATGGTTATATCAGCATGGTCCAAGCCCTTGGTTTTCTTGGAGACTTCAAACTAGGTCACTATATGAAAGTCCCTCCCAAATCCATGTTCATTGTTCAGGTAAATCATTCTTTATAGAGTTTATGCAATTTTTTGCTGTTATATCTACGTATAGCAGCAAATCATTTCAAGAGTGATTTGAATGATTTGCGTTTAATTGAGAATAGTTATGGATTAATTGGAAATAAAACAGGAAGAGTAAAGTTAGACATTACATATGACTTAAAAAAACAAATTCTAAAACTCATTTCTCAATATGCTTCAAAAATCATTAAAAATCATTCATTTATTTTGAAAAACATAAAGCAGTCATAAAATTGAGATTATTGACTAGATTCTTCAAAGAAGAGGAAAAAAATGAGGAAAATGAGTCTGTTTACAAATCGAACAATTTTCAAAAATCGGAAATCATAGATTTTCAATAGAAAAATAAATCAACGATTTTCGGCCAAATCGAATCGCTTCACTATGGTCCTTGGCAATTCAGTACTGAATTACTAACAATCATGTATTATACAAGTCATTGTTTTCTAAAATACATATGTCCAGAGTTGATAAAGATTCCATCATATATATAACTAATTTAATATCTATTGTTGATTCTACCTTTAGCTAGCAGGAACTTTGGTTGCTTCAACTGTCTCCTTCGGCACAGCATGGTGGCTTCTTACATCAGTTGAGAACATCTGCAATCCCAGTTTGCTTCCAGAGGGGAGTCCATGGACATGTCCTGGAGATGATGTTTTCTACAATGCTTCAATAATCTGGGGAGTTGTTGGTCCACTCAGGATGTTCACAAACTATGGAAACTACCCAGAAATGAACTGGTTCTTCCTGATAGGATTTCTTGCCCCATTTCCAGTGTGGCTGCTTTCTCGAAAATTCCCTGAACAAAAATGGATCAAGAACATTCACATGCCTATTCTCTTGGCTGGTCCAATGGGTTTGCCAGCAGCTAAAGCTGTGAACTACTTGAGCTGGGCAGCAGTTGGAATTTTCTTCAACTATTATGTATACAGAAGGTTCAAGAACTGGTGGGCTAGGCATACTTATATATTATCAGCAGCATTGGATGCTGGAGTTGCCTTCATGGGTGTGTTTATTTACTTCACCCTTCAGTCAAATAATATTTCTGGTCCAGACTGGTGGGGACTGGCTGCTACTGATCATTGTCCATTGGCAAAATGTCCTATAGCACCAGGGATTGAGGTCCATGGATGCCCTGTTGTGGCTTGAGGATCAGAGGCTGGCTGGTGGTTTGTTTACTGATTATTGAATGAATGAATGGAGATGATGAACAAAAGCTGTAAAATTTCATTAGTAAAAGATAAAACATGTCAGTTTATGATTAATATAGGTGGTTCGACTCTAAGATAATTTAGACGATTGTCTAGGGTCTCATCCCAAATGTAATATACAATAAAAATTTGAATATGTAATTTTAAATATATTACAAAATAAATAATATAAAAAGAAAATAAGAATTATATTTTCTTTGTATTTAATGATTTTTATTATTAATTTTTATGTAAAATATATATATATATATATACAAAAGAATATACATAAATTTAATAAAGCTTTACTAAAAAATTTCGAATAAAGCCTAAAAAACTTCAGTCGCCCCATAAGTAAGCTTAAAATATTTTGTAAACAAAATTGAAAATGAATGTTTATTAGTTGAAGCAGCAACTTCGAGAGGCACAAAATATCAGAGTGATTCAATGATTTAAATTTTTGTAAAGATATTGGATTACAACATGTATGGTTCTGGGACAATCTACAAATACGGTCGGTGGAGGCTCCAAATTTAGGCTAAATTAGGCCTAAAATCTTAGAAAAATTAATAACTATTACATTAAAAAAGACAAATATATATATATAGTCAGACTCGGATTAAATATATGTGGATAATTTATCGTCTGGATGCACACAAAATATTAGTACTTTATCGTGTAATTTTTTTAAAATTCTTTATATGATAAAGTACTAATACTTTGTGTGCATCAGGACAATAAATTATTCACATGGACCTGACCTGATAAAGATTATTTATAGATATGTTTATTATCGATAGGCGTTTAGGGTCTCCAAAAATTCAAATCCACCCCTGAATTACAAAATAATCAGAATCTAGTTTCTAATAATCCCTGCAAGAACAAGAGCCACATTTTGAAACAATGGAACCTATTCCTATCTCCCACCACTATCTCAAGATTAACAAATTCTTGTTGTGATTCACCGATCACTCTAAAATGTGTTTTGAGGAAAAACCGAATTCAATTCTATTACTTCAAGAATATATTACAAGTCTTACAAAACTTGAAAATGAAAAACCTCACACACTCTCTTTGTATACACACACTCTTTGGGATAATCTTTAACACTGGAATTGGCCTCAATTTATAGGGCAAAAACGCGTGCACTGTAGCACACGTTTTGCCAACTCACTACACTTCCTAAAATTTTGGCAATCACCGAAAGTTTTTGTGGACTTATTGATGCTTGCTGGAAATGAAGCTTTTGTGTTGCTTCATGCAGTCCATGCAACAGCTGGACTCTACAATTCTCCCCTCCAGCTGCATTTGAAACAATCATCATCTGACAGCTATCCCGGTTATGTCTCTGCACAATTCTAGCTTGTCTCGAGTAACCACTTTTGTTAACATGTCGGCTGGATTCTCATATGTATGGATCTTCACTAGTCTCAGCAGTTGTTGATTCATCACCTCGCGTATCCAGTGATAACGAATATCAATGTGTTTCATTCGGGAATGATACATTGAGTTTTTGCTTAAGTCCAGAGCACTCTGACTGTCACAATGTATCTTGTATTATGTCTGTTTGATCCCTAACTCTTGGAGAAAATATTTTACCCACAACATTTCCTTTCCTGCATCAGCTATAGCGATGTACTCAGCCTCTGTTGTGAATAATGCAATACACTTCTGCAATCTTGACTGCCATGAAACAGCTCCCCCTACAAAAGTGTAGATGAATTCTGATGTAGATTTCTTACCATCAAGATCTCCCGCCATATCTGAATCTATATAGCCTTCCAAGATCGGATCAGCTCCCCCGTAACACAGACGAAACTTCGTTGTACCCTTGAGGTACCTGAGAATCCATTTGACTGCCTCCTGGTGTTGCTTTCCAGAGTTAGAGAGAAAACGGCTCACTACACCCACTGCGTGTGCAATATATGGCCTGGTACATACCATTGCATACATTAGGCTTCCAACAGCTGAAGAATATGGTATTGCTGACATTTCCTCTATCTCTTTCTTGGATGAGGGGCATGAATTCTTGCTCAGTTTGAAATGGTGCGCTAACGGAACGCTGACTGATTTGGCTTTCTGTATATCAAACTTT
The DNA here is from genome assembly GCA_019454045.1 of Zanthoxylum bungeanum. Lineage (NCBI taxonomy): Eukaryota > Viridiplantae > Streptophyta > Magnoliopsida > Sapindales > Rutaceae > Zanthoxylum > Zanthoxylum bungeanum. Next base: position 10,078 of record SKCR01039514.1, read on the forward strand.
TTGATTACCCGTTCAATATACCTCTCCTGTGAAAGCCATAACTTCTTGTTTTGTCTGTCACTAACAATCTTCATTCCCAAAATCTGTTGAGCTGGTCCTAAGTCTTTCATGTCGAAAGGCTTGGAGAATCCTTTCTTCAGCTGGCTGATCTTCGCTGCTTCTTGTCCAACAATCAACATGTCATCTACATACAGTAGTAGAGCAACGAAATTTCCATCTGGAAACCTCTGAATGTATACACACTGATCTGTTGCAGTTCTTTTGTAGCCTTGACCCACCATGAATGAGTCGAACTTCTTGTACCACTGCCTCGCTGCTTGCTTGAGCGCGTACAAGCTCTTTTTCATCTTGCAAACAATGTTTTATTTTCCTGAAACCTTAAATCCTTTTGGCTGCTCCATGTAGATTTCTTCATTCAGATCACCATGAAGAAATGTTGTTTTGACATCCATCTGTTCAAGCTGGTGTAGGACAACAGAACCTGGGCGACGCCGTTCCTAGGCTCGCGGCCTAGTTGGGAAGTACGAAATAACATGGAGTCGCCACCCGGTGTGAACCGGGACAAAGATTTAAGGTCGCACTCACCCCTCGCAAGGGAAGACCTCAAACCGTTGGGTTCGGAATGGTCCCTTACTCATGTCACTCGTAATGAAAGGATTTATATAATAATTTAAACAAGCTGAAGTAACACTTATTTCCAAGGGTATCATGCTTCTAAATTCATATGCATACATCAACAAGTTCATCACAACATGCAACATCACATGGCAATTTCATGAACATATTTCAATCCTATGGTATGGAAAACTAAGAACAACCTAATCATGCTTGAGTACTATCTCATGAACCTATTAACCAAATAATATGCTAACAGCCTAATCATGCTTGAATACAATCCCAAGAACACATAGAACGGATAAATGCAGGGATACGAATGATATGGTTGGCTATATGACACAAGAAAGACCAACCAAGAGGCAATTATGCATGAATATGATAAGACAGACTCAGTTCAGTGTGCGCGCGTTCGTGTAGCGTTCGTAAACGCGTTCGAACGGTAAACAGAAGGTTCGCGTTCGTGTGGCGTTTTGATAACGCGTTCGAACGTAAATGAAACAGAATGCTCGTGTTCGTATGGCGTTTGATAACGAGTTCGAACGTAAATGAAACAGAATGCTCGCATTCGTATGGCGTTTGATAACGCGTTCGAACGGAAATGAGACCTGATACATGATAAGGCAAAAATGCATGTGCGTTCGAGTTGCGTTCGTAAACGCGTTCGAACGGTAACAGACCCGATGCATGAAATGGGACGCAATATATAAACAACAAAATAAAGGGGCGCGGCGAAGTACTGCCGTAAAGGTGGCCTTTTGGGGCTCTTGATCTCTCAAAGAGAGGACCTTTAGACCAACATACTAAGCCCATGCGCGTCACATCACAACATGCATACAAATATAAAGACAATCATATTCAGCTAAGTATGTCCGATTGGACGTGTCTTGCATCCAACCGAACACACTTACACACATCAATCGGTACGGCAAAGCATCATGGTGAAGGATCTTAACCCTTCCAATTATGGGACCTTCCATCGCACTTACTAAGCCCATGCACTCGATTGCAACATACATAAATAAGCAACATACAAAATTCAAATGACGAGAAATAAATAAAACAACACAAAACAAGAGAAGGTGTCGTTTACTCAAGGTACGTGGAGTTGTATCCCAAGTACAGACCGCACTACCGTCTATTCGGATTCGGCTACGGAATTTACGTCTGGGTTTCCATCCTATATACCACAAGAGACGACACTCTTCCATTCATTCAAGCCACAACATGCATCCATAAACGACTCTCATGCGAATGAAATTCAGTAATAAAAGAAACGAATATAAACTAAAGAAAAAGTGCCCTCAGGTCTAACCTTTTAAATCACCTCTCGGATGTACGGTACACGATCGTCGGAAGGGTGGATGCTCCGCAACTCTCCCGGTTCACTGGTTCACTGTTCGTTCGTTGTCTCACTGTTTTGAGTCGTCGTTCTCCATCTTTTGCTACTGTTTCCTCGTGGTTTCGCTGCCGTTTCCTTTGTTTTACTGCTATTTTAGTTGCTGTTTTTTTTGGGAGGTTTTGGCTACTCTTTTGGGCGTGATTTTCGGTGGTGTTACGGTGTGGTTCGGGGGCTGTTTTAGGTGTGTGTTTAGGGCTGCTGTGTGCGTGTTTTAGGGCTGTTTGAGATGTGTTTTCAGGGGTAGTTTCGGTGCTGTCAGGGACTGATTTCAAGGGTTAGGGGCTGCTGTGTGTTGTTCTCGTTAATTTGGTGAGGGAAGGGTTGTTGTGTGTGCTGTTCTTCTATGAGCTAGGGACTAGGGTTGAGAAGGTTGGTGAAGGGTGCTTTTTATAGGCAAAGGGTTAGGCTTGACAAGGAAATGGATTTGTGTATTTAAAAAGGGATATATTTTGGTGTTGGACAAGGAAAGCAAGGGATTTGATTGGCTTGGATTAGGGAGGTTGAATATTTAGTTTATGTTGATTAGGCATACAATATTTTATGTTTGGGAAAATATATTGGTTGATTGATTTTAATTAGGCATGCAATTTCTTTAATTTGTGTAAGTATTTTATTTAATTTGGTATGTGATTTTTAGATTTGTTTTGATTTCACCATGTGTTAAATATGTGTTTTAAGTGGGCTTGGGCGTGTGGGCCAAGGTTTGGGCGAATTGGGCTTAATGTGAGGCTAGCAGCAAAACCAGAATTACCGACACCGTTCGAACGCATCATCGAACGCAGCACGAACACCCGCAATCTGTTTGACGTTCGAACGTATACACGGACGTAGCACCAACGAAAACAGTGAACCTTGTTTATTATGAATTCCCCTTCCGATGTCCGTTTTCCGTGACCTCCGTGACTTAAAAGGTAGTGTCTCCAAAATGAGACTCATCATAGGGACTTATGCGTAAAATGCAGTGCCTACAGCTGGCTACCAATCATAGGATAACTCGGATTGAAGTCATTTTTACCATGTACGGGCCAAATTTGGTCCAAGGGTAATTTCGACATTTTGCTCCAGGACCACTACCAAATACACCCCCGAAGCTCTCTAATCAAACCCCAAAGACATGGCGCAGGCCCAGGCCTACTGAACACCATCACCCGCAACCGAATGATCATCCAAAGGTCAGTCCACATAACGTCTTGGCTCATAAACACCATTCATAACCAGCCGTTCCCACCACCTACAACGGGTAAAAGAAGTAAATATCCCTCATGAAGTCAACCGTTACGAGTGATCAAATGTGATTAGAGACATACCCTCAGGAGGGTATAAAGGAAAGGAGGCTTCATGAGGAAAGGGGGGGAATCAAACTCTCATAGCTCAACCAGATCCAACTTCTAGCTCTCTTACCCATAGCTTTGGGACATTCTCAAGCTCGCCACTCCTGCCACTTACCCCCCTCACGGCATTCAACGGAATTCAAGGTAGCATCTAACCTTGACCTTCCATCTATTACTACATATGTTCATTTACTGACTTGAGCGTCGGAGTGCCCCCGGCACCCACCACACCGGTGGACAGTACTCCCGCTCATTCTACCTTTGTTTTGCAGGATCGCTAGCGGCCCCAACTATAAATTCTCGATTGTGGACCTCGGGCGAAAACCAGCGTCTATAATTTGGCGCTCACCGTGGGGCTCTAGCGATTCTTAGCAAGCGAAGACATCTCTTTCTACGACCCTAACACACATAACGATCCATGGGTTGATTGTCGTCAACCTCTTACTACATGTGAAATGATGGTCATCTTCATTAGAGTGCAAGGATTGCTTTCAGCTCCATACTACGTGATTGGGTTGTCTCTTATGGACTTCTAGAAGGATCAAGTATTTGGCAAGAAGACGGTGTCCCAGCCGACGTACCCGAAGGAAGACTTGGCGTGGACATCTTGGTTAACGTTACCAGGTCTTTTCTTTGGGCTCTGTTTCTAGCCCTTGTACCATCCTGTGGTATATTGGAGGGCTGTCAGAATAATCTCAGACCACAGCTAGATTGATCAACATTTGAGCCGACCGATTGAGCTTATTGATATAATTACTCAACAGATCCTACAGGTGACAAGTAGAAGTACTTGCTCCTCTTTACTTTCATTATTCGTGTTCTCCAAACTAGCAAGAAATATCGTACAACATGGTTCAAGACCTGGACTCATCAAGTCCAGTCGACCGGGGACATCCCCCATAGACTCATGTCGAGTCAAAGTTGTAGATATGGATTACACATGTCGTATGACTTATATCTTCCTGGACTCATCAAGTCCAGTCGACCGGGGACATCCCCCATAGACTCATGTCGAGTCAAAGTTGTAGACATGGATTACACATGTCGTATGACTTATATCTTCCTGGACTCATCAAGTCCAGTCGATCGGGGACATCCCCCATAGACTCATGTCGAGTCAAAGTTGTAGACATGGATTACACATGTCGTATGACTTATATCTTCCTGGACTCATCAAATCCAGTCGACCGGGGACATTCCCCATAGACTCATGTCGAGTCAAAGTTGTAGACATGGATTACACATGTCGTATGACTTATATCTTCCTGGACTCATCAAATCCAGTCGACCGGGGACATTCCCCATAGACTCAAGTCGAGTCAAAGTTGTAGACATGGATTACACATGTCGTATGACTTATATCTTCCTGGACTCATCAAGTCCAGTCGACCGAGGACATCCCCCATAGACTCATGTCGAGTCAAAGTTGTAGACATGGATTACACATGTCGTATGACTTATATCTTCCTGGACTCATCAAGTCCAGTCGACCG